>WAAB01001938.1:76531-177416 GCA_013389865.1 Piaya cayana
GGAGGGGAGACCTCATTGCTCTCTACAACTACCTGAGGGGAGGTTGTGAAGAAGAGGGAGCTGGCCTCTTCTCCCAAGGGACAGGGGACAGGACGAGAGGGAATGGCCTCAGGCTCCACCAGGGGAGATTCAGGCTTGACATCAGGAATAATTATTAGGCAAAAAAAATTCATGGAAAGTGTCATTGGGCACTGTCAGAGGCTGCCCAGGGAGGTGGTTGATTCACCTTCCCTGGAGGTGTTTCAGGTGCGGGTGGTCGAGGTGCTGAGGGACATGGTTTAGTGTTTGATAGGAACGGTTGGACTCGATGATCCAGTGGGTCTCTTCCAACTTGGTTGTTCTATGATTCTATGACAGTGAATTATTCCTATCTCATGTTTCTTTTAATGAAAAAAAAAAAAGCCGCCTTTTGCTTCCTCAAATAAGAGAACCAAAAGGCTAGTAATGCAAGAATGATAACTTGTAAAGGCAGATACTTAAAGCATTGCTCTCATTTTCCAGATTCCTCTAAAATTAATGTGTTCAAGATTAAAATTGACGCTGTACCATACGAATTTTCTGCATCAGTAAGGGAAGGAAGTGCTGTCTTTGAACAGCCACAGTGCTGCTGTGTACCTGAGAGCTTTGCTTCTTCACTTTGAATATCTTGGGTTCGGTCACCATGGCTAAATGGAAGATGCTGAGCGTCAGTTTGCTCAGAGCACAACTGCTTCAACTTGATACGCAGCTTTCCTAGGAAAGAGCTGAATCTTGCCCTGTTTCCTACTGAGAACCTCGTGAGGTGGACATGGTGAAGCTCAAGGAGGTGGTGTTCTGTGTATGCTATGCTGGGGTTTATTCACCAGTGCTTGCATTTCTGGTTGATAACAGAGGAAAGTAGGCATTTGTAATCAGATCAAACAGCTGTTGATATTAAGAGCTTTTGGAGAAATATAGACTCATATTTACTTGTACCGTTTAAGAAGCTTAGTCTCGAGCCAAAATAAAATCAAATCAAATTAATCGAATATCTTCTGTTTGGTTTGACTTGTGTCATGTGATTGTCCCCCAGCACAAAACTAAAATGAAATGATCCAACATAGACACAAGTATGAATACAAACATTGCAACATGTTGAAGCTATAAGTATTTGAACTCCTTTTGTGTGTGTTAACTGTGTGAACTGATTACATTCATACATGTAATCATTCCCTTTTTGCTGCCAGGGAAAATAAATTCATAGTGTGCAATAAGCAATGGATCTGGTAGGGAACAAAATGTGCAGTTGATAAATCTCTACAAATGTACAGGGAGCGCAACTACAGCTGTAAAATGCAATAGTGGATCCAAGTTTTCCTTGAAGATGACGTTTAAATAAATTGTGACTTCTTTCAGAGGATGGGCTGTTAGATGACACTGAATTAATTTGAATGAGCTTCCACCTGTTCAATATTAAGAATCAGACTATTCAACCAGTTGACACACTGTATTAGCAGGTCACTCTTCTGGTCTGCTCACCTGACATAATGACACTGCCTAGTCCATAGAGAAAAACAAACAACAGTTTAACAACTCTTGGGATTTAAACTGGCAAAGTGAAACCCTCCAAAGCTGGAAGTATGGAATCACAGTTTTTAACTTTTGAGTTTAATCCAGCACTTCTGTGTGTAAAATTTACCAGCCCCTTGTTTATATCTCCCTGTATCAGTATATACCCGTAATCTTTTCATGGTCCTTCTTTGGGACAGAGCACAGAGTAGAGAGCCACCAGTGACTGAGTGACAATCCAGTCATTTGTAGCGTTCAGTGTGAGGTGCAGTTTTCTACTAGACAACATCCTAATACCACATTTGATTACAGACTTATTACTATTCTCATGGGCTTGTCATGGGGTTCATTATCAGAGCATCAGTGTGTTTCACAAATGTTAATGGGTCTATCTTCACAACTCATTCTGAGCAGTGGTATTATTATAGACTCCTCTGAGAATTTCCTTGCCAGTCTTTAATTATTTTCCACTGAATTTTTTGCAAATGGTGGCTTGAGACACTTCAATGTAGTCGAAATCAGGCAGATATTTCTTGGACATCAATAAATCCCTGATTCCTGAGCATTGCCTTTGCCAGTAATCCAGCACTGATCAGTAATTCAGTGCACATTTCAGAAGTATAAATTCTATACAGCTCATCAGCTAAGCATTTAAGTTTGTTTGCTTGGTTTTGATTGTTAAACTTGTCTTCTCTGCCTTTGCTCTTGGAAAAAGCTGAGCTTTTTTTAAAAAAAAAGAAAACAACAAAAACGCCAAAACTTTCTAAAGCAGTTTTTTCCATTGACTCTAGGCCAAGCTGTTTCAAACCTGCAAAACATTAAATGATTCATAATAGGATTTAAGAAAAGCAATCCAGATAAAAAAACATAATGATGCTGCTTTATAAACACCTCAGTAGCTTCCATTTGTTATAACCTAATTGTGAAAATAAATGATGGAGTATTAATATGATGCGAAGTACGGCAAAACTCTATTAGGTCATTATGTATTAATTCTAATAAATATTTTTAAGCTAACTGCTCAGTGTTAAATCAGAGATTTCAATTAGCTGAAGAATTTTTCAAAAATGTTGACAGGAGCCCATTCTGTTTCCACCTACCCTCCCATAGCTCTCATCAGATGTGCTGACATCTGGTCTCTAAAGGCTGCTTCCTTCCTCTGTGTTGCAAGTAGATCTCATTACAGGAAGTGAAAGGTAGAAAAGATGGAAAAGGAAAGTAGCAAAGAACCTGGAAAAGTTCATAGAGCTTACATGATCTGTCAGTGGGAAATTCAGAAGTAGCTGTCTTGAAGAACCAGGTTATAACCCAGACTTAGAAAAAGCTACAGGCTCCACATCAAGAGGAAAACATTTGCAAGAGCAGTGTAGGAAATTAAGCATGAAGGGCTAAGTTATTTCCATGCTGATCAATCCTTCCCTGTCTCATGTGTGGAGAACGTGGGGGGGGTGTTGTTTTGTTTTGGTGTTTTTTTTTTTTTTTGAGATACAAATTCATAGGGTGTTATGTGGATGAAGGGCAAGGGCCAAATGGAAAAGCTTCAAAAGGGTTCTGCCAAAGTGGGTTTTAGCACATTTTCTGCATAGATTTTCATGTGCCTTTACGCTTAGTTACTGATGTGAAATGTAATTCCCCTTAGATGTCACCTTGGAAGTGCTGGAAAGGCTGTGAAAATCCCTAGGCACCAGTTAGCAGAATTAATGCCTGTAAAAGGTAACATATCATGACATTCCATGATGGTAGTCAGCTAGCCTCAGCTTTTTGTATTCTAAAGATCTCCAAACATTCTCCTTTTCTGAGCATGTTTTCTTTTTTTTTTGCTTATGTGACTTTTGCTGTTATGGGCTGATACAATATTTATATTTTCAGAAGCTATCCTGAAGTATCCTACTCATAATTGTATCTCCTCTACGTGTATGACTTTGGGGAATGGTGGTGGCCTTCGGGGCAGAGTTTCAATATAATTTTCATATGAGTGTGCAATGGTTTTATGGGGTCTTAATTATGTACGGAGAGGTGAGATGTTTTATGGATATATATATATGGTTAAGGAAAAGATGATTGCACTTTTCATCTGTGCTTGGAAGAGCTTGAGTTATGTCAGGAAATGAAGTCTCAGGGGATAGTTTACATGGCAGCTAGAAGAATGAATAACTTAAAAGCTGCAGGGATTTCTCTGCTTAAGGCCCAGATGTGGAGAAGAGCAGCAGGCATGAAGTCTTCCCTGGTGCTACATTAACAGCCATGGAGTGCTGGGGTAGAAATGCTGTTCTTAGTTGCAGTGTTGTCTTCTGGAAAGATCTCTTGTAAATTCAGAATAGGGAACTTTGTCCTTAACATTATCTTGTGTTGGTAAAGAATCACTGGAAACACAAGAACAGCGTTAACTCTGTAGCTGCTCTTGCTGTATCTGTTCCCTTTTCTTCATCTTTCCCTGTAGATTTTGCTCTCCTGTTACAATTCCTGCAACAATTCTTTTAAAGAAATGTGCCAGATACCTCTACATTTACTGAGGAAATTAATCTGTTCTTCATTGGATCCTCACTGTTTTCTCGTCATGTTCAGTGAGATGCTGTGATCTTAAATCAAATGAGCCTGAGTACTTATGTCTAATTTCTGATACTACTATGTATGAAGCTACCTCTCTAAGAAATCAGCACAGTGACAACTTTTTATGAACTAAAAAAGGTTTATATGACAAAGATTTAAGTGATCCTTTTGTAAAATGTTGATCTCCTGAAAGGAGACAGGACATGATTCAGACGTGTTGGTGTTCCGTTCCCACCCATTATCCCAATAGTGTAATTAACTGAGGTCTGCGGGATGAGCTGAATATGGCAAAGATAATCTTTTAATGTTTCAGAAAATCTGTAGAGGTTTATGCTAAATTTAAAGCTGTTGTTAGAGTTGCTGAGTGACTTAAAAGGAAGGAAATATGGTTAAAAGAAATGAAGGTTGTACTTACATACACAAACGTCTAGCATGTGTGCTCATCGTTTGAGGCAAAAGAATATTTAGAAGATGCGGTGATGGGTAACTGATAGCATAGCAAGGACAAGTGCAGAGGAATAAATCTTGACCAAGGCTTCTAATCTTGAAGCTGGTATAAGTCTGTCCCCTCCTATTAGCATGGTTTTGCACAGAACATTCCTGTGCAAAGTGAAGCCCACAAGGAATGCTCCTGAGATTCTGTGGCTTTTGTGCCTAAGGACACCCCCCCACCCCCCGGTGCACCATTCAGTGCAGGCATAGCTGGGTCTGTGTCTTAGCAGCCTGGACTCGGGTCTCTGGACACAGGTGTTTTAGGTAACTATTGATACGTCCTATAAATGAGTATAAAATAGCTGGAAGTGACAGAAAATAGTATTGAAAACCTGAGGATAAGTTTGAATGCAAGTCTTTGAGCAATTACAGCATCTTAGTATAGTTTTGAGGACATTTTTACCCATACTGCACTTACAAAAACAATGCTAATTAGCTCTTTCAGAGCTCCAGGTTGCTGTTACTTTAACAGACTAGTAATGTTATGGATAGGGACCAGAAATTATATGTATTTGCAGGAACTGAGAAGAAAATCCATACTTGTAAGGTTTTCTGGAGTACAGGGAAATGCATTGACTTCTTTAACATCAATAAAATCTGACATGCTGTTATTAATCTGACTTTCTGCTTACTGAGTTTTCATCAAGCCATGACACAGAAGGAGTTCTCATCTCTGCTCTACTGTGAGGTTTGTGCAACGCATTTCCATTGCAGTATTCCAAATTATTTGTGTTTAATTTTCCCCTGGATTCTGTTACTAACCTCTGTCAAATGAAAGAGGTAGAAGATCTCTTGTTTTGGGACAAGGCTGCTCCAATTGATACATATCTTCTCTGGCTCTTGATTAGATATTTTGTGGTTCTGAGCATCACTGTTCTCAGTAAATGAGAATCTTCTGGTTTTAATTTTTCCACAAAGCCAAATCTTTATTGAGTATTTCAATTGAAGAATCATCACGTTGACACCTAAACAATGCTACTGCTAGAGCAAGATTCAAAAGACAAGTTAGTACAATATCTATTTTAAATGGTTCTTGAGTGATTCTGACTTGTGTTCTTGACATCTTCCTATAAGCTACTGTTGTACACCAGCACTTAAGTGCTCTTGGTGAGAAAGTGTGATCTTTCACATAATCATAGGATCGTAGAATGGTTTCGGTTGGAAGGGCCCTCAAAACCCATCCACTTCCGGCCCCTCTGCCGTGTGCAGGGACACTTGCCCCCAGACCAGACTGCTCAAGGGCAGATTGGGTGAAGCCTTGAACACCTTCAGGGAGCCTGGGCAGCCTGTACTAGTGCAATGCCACCATCATCGTGAAGAATTTCTTCCTAATGTCTAGTTTAAATCTTCCCCCTTCCAATCTGAAGCCATTATCCAAAATGTTGTTTCTACTTGTAGCACACTGCTGCTTTCTAGATAAAATCCTTCCTGTTTAGGGGAACTCATAGTGAACAGCAGAGCTCTAGATCTCAGTGAGCCAGCTGCCCACCCTGCCAGCATTATCCTAGGCTGTTGAATATATTAATTTAGGTGGACAATGAGGGAGAAAACCAAGGACGAGGAGTGGATTTGGAGGAATAGTTTATCCAGGACATTGCCTTGAATGGCTCTGGATCTTCTGAGATCTCTTCAAATCTTGAATCAATGGATGTCAGTACTGTTTTATTCCCTAGGATAATTCTCTGAATATGCCAGAGATTGCAGCTGTCTCCATCTAGCTGCCAGTGTGTCCAGCCCAACCCTGATGACTTCAGTAGCACAGTGACAGTTTACAATGCAGCATCTGCAGCCCACTGATATTTGGAAGTGCAGTAAATTTGCTTGTGCTGCATATCAAATTAAGGGGCCTAGCACAGGACCTGTAACAGTTGTTTTAGAAGGCAATTTAGAAAAGTTATTTTAAATGGGAGGAAAAACTAATAAATGTTCTGTTGGGGGGAGGGAGGTCAGGGTTTCTGTCCTTTTTTCAGATTTTTCCAAGAGATCCACTATGCTATGACATGAGCTTTTGAGTCTGTGTTGTTCTTCTGCTCTGCACTTAAGAACAGAAACATTTGTATTATTTGGGACTATGTACTTGTGTGTCCTCCACTTCTATTATCAGCCCCTTCCCTCTTCCTTTCTTCCCATTGGCTTCTTCCAGAGGGGGCTGTAACCTCTTCCTGCACAGCTGTCCTGGTGTTTTGGATGCCCTGGTTCTGCCTGGTGCTGTGCAGAACTCTAAGTGAATTACAACTACCGAATACCTGAGCTACTTTAACTTGCTGTAGTTTGCAGATCTTGGAGCTAAATGTGTAACTTCGTACAAAGTTACAATTATAATGTGCCAAACGTTTTTTTCAGATTCTTTAGGCAAGTAGCGTTTGTATTGCTAATAGCAATTACTGTCTTAAAAGTAGTAATGCTGCAACCTCAGCTTTTGTACCCAGCAGTTGAAGAAAATGCTTCATTTTTTTTTTTGTTTTGCTTTTAGTATATGACAGTTTTCATTCCCCACGTCTTAGAAACATTTGCAGACATGAGTTATTAAACTTCACAGCACCAGAGGAGGTAAGCAAGTTTTTCTGCTTTAATGGCTAATTCTCTTGTGGCTAAAGCAGCTGATGTCCATATGGTGGTTGTTTCATCTTAGCTCTTGTGTTTTTCTCAGTGTATCATTTCGTTCTAAGTCAGCACTCCACTGGAGGTTGTTTCTTCCAGGCGTATCAGCAAATCCATGTACTACATTAGCCCTGAAATGTTTAAAAATACAGCCAGATAATCTTTAGCTTAGAATTTCTCCTGTGAGTGAGTTAGCAGTTTCAATGTTTGATTTCATTTGAGATTTGCAAAGCTTTGCTGACAGAATAAAAGATAATAGCCCATTATTCAAACTAGTTTTACCAACTTCTTAAGGGCTGAAATCCGGCTAAGAAGGCCCCTGGTGCATGTATCTCAGATGGCATATTTTCAGATTTTTAATATTGTTCCCTTGTCGTTGAGTTAATGATGTAAACAACCCTGATGAACATCTATGTATGCTACCAACATTTCAAAAACATTATTCTGTAGTCTACATTGGGCACTTTACACTTTAAAACTGGGGTTTGAATTTTAGCAACTTGTGTAAATTCTGGCCTTATTTTTATGCAAAATGCCAGCTCAAGTAAATGAGTGATGAATAAAAAGAGAGTTTTAATTTTTTGAGTTTTTCAAAGCTGACTTCCAAAGCTGTGTTTCTGGCTTTCAATACAAAAATGTCCCTTTTAAAACATTCAGTATTTGTCACAAAGTCTTGTTGTGACTTAGCTTGATTGATATACATTATTTTTGCTCACAGTATTTTAATGGAAAACCCTTCTATTCCTCTTGGCCCTATTATAATGACTCAGTTTGATTAAGCAAGGCTAGCCTGAAACTGTTGTTCCTAGTTCACCTGCTGCAGTGCTAGCAGCTGCAACAGAAAAGCCTCTCCACTTCCCACAGAAGTTCCCATTCTAGAGTCTCATAGCCTAATTCTGATAGCTCATTAATTAGGCATAATCTACCTCCTCCACTGTGACTGGATTTAAACTGTAGTCATACAGCCTTTCCATCTGTTTCATCGTTTCCCACAAATATTAGAAATCTTTGGAAATATTTCCAACTGTAATTATAGTTCTTTTCCTACACCTTAGGCAGCAGTTTCTGCTGTGACTGGCAAAGAGAAAAAATATGGCAGTAAGAACCATGTAGCTTGTTTGTTGGTATTTGAATCAGTTGAATTTTCTCCATTCTAAATGCTATCTTGCTGGTTCGACAGCTCAGCAATAATTGATTTGTCACTTATTCATTATTACAAATCAACAAACATAGTTAGGACCTCTTTTCAACATTGTACCTGCGGATGTCCACAATCAGCTTGTAATCCACTAGCACCCTCAATGTTATTTTGTGACTGAAGTGATGTGCTGCTTTGAGGTGTTCACCTTAGAGTTATCAGCTGTACAGGTGTGAAGTACTAGGTTTTAAAATGAAACCAGTATTCCTTTTGCATCATAGAGTTCGGGAATAGTTTGGGTTGGAAGTGACTTTAAAGCCTGTTCAGTTCCAACCCCACTGCCATGAGCAGGGACACCTCCCACTGGATCACATTGCTCAAAGCCTCATCCAGCCTGGCCTTGAACACCTTGAACATCATTGTCTTCCTTTAAGTCCTTTATCATTTTTTTTCTTTTTACCTGCGGTGTTTAAGAGGATTTGTATGTGCTTTTTTTTTGTCTGTGTGACACTATGTAAAATTAATCATGTATGAATAAGTGTGTTGTTTTAAACAGTGTGCAGCAAGGAACATGTAGCTGATGTACTGGAAGTAGTCTGATAAAATAAAATGTCGGCTTCTGGACTGTTTACTTCAGCTCTTCAGCTTTTTCAAACACAGTAGTTCAATTTTTCTGCTTCAGACTGGAGCTGGCCCCTGCATGGATTTTTATGAGTCAAATACCGCATCAGCTCGTTTCAGTGTGGCAATTGCACCTTCGGGACTTTCTTAGCTATGGTTGGGGTTCAGGCTACGTTGTGGAGAGCACAAGTCATGAAGGAGGGGCGCACTGAAGATGAAGAGTAAAAGCTATAATCTTGCTGTGCAGCAGAGTGCTGTTTAATACTTGTCCCAAGAGGAGAGGCTTCATGACATGATGTAGTTCTTCCCCTCCCCAGCAGGATACTGCTGACTGACAGATCACACCAAGATAATATGTGGTTTAATTAGTTCTTGTTTCAACTCTGGGGAGGTGTAGCATCTATTAGAGAAAGACTTAGAAGTAAGCACTGGAGTTACCAGCGTCTATTGCTAAAAAACTAAGGAGCATTTTTAAGAAAGCAAGCAGATTTAGATTTAATAATAGGAAGAAATGTTTTCTTCTGAGGCTGATGAGACTCTGGCCCAGGTTGCCCAGGCAAGTTGTGGCTGCCCCATCCCTGAAGGTGTTCAAGGCCAGGTTGGAGCGGGCATTGAGACTCCTGATCCACTGGGAGGTGTCCCTGCCCGTGGCAGGGGCTGGAACTCAGTGGGCTTTAAGGTCATTCCATGATTCTTTTTGTTTTGCATTTATGATTTTCGTGGTCTCCTTTAAAAGAAGAAAAAAAGACAATCAGCAAATCTAAAAACTAGCAGAACGGGGACAGTGCTGAAGAACCACATCATAAACGGTGGTCTTTTCTAACTGAAACTATTAAATATATGCCTATTTTCTTGTCTTTCAGAGTATGTTTGTTGCACCTTATTCCACTGGTTAAACATCACTTTATTTACATGTGTTTCGTGTACGTATTTATTGTACCATTGCAGTTAAAATGACTTTGCAGATCAATGAGTGTTCAAGGTGCCAAAGCAAGCTAATCTTTTGTTAATCCTGTCAAAGTATTTGCAACACCCACTATTAAGTGATCTGTATGTTCCACATCACATGCAATTCAACAAATTAATATCACATACTTAGCACATTTTCTGTTGTTTTCCATATACTAACCTGTGCTGTCTTCCAGTCTGGTAACGCGCCAAACTGCCTTACTGAAGCTCTCCTGCATTTCCAGTCCAACAGCTGCTGCAGAAGGACTGGTCAGCTCTCTCACTCTCTGGGCACATGTAGGGAGTCTCAATACAACCCGTATGGATCATGCGTAATGTGATCTGCAATCCACCATTCAAGGGTTATACCTGAATTGTGCTTTGTGTAAAGCTTGTGGAGTTCCAGCTCTATATGTTCAAGTTCCCCTAATTTATATTTGTCTAAGTTTATGGAATATGCAGAGGGGCTTGGGCTGAGTGTATGCAGCCATGGCACAAAAGTAACATCTCAAGTTCAGTAGAGAGGCTCTTTAGCTTGGTCTTTCTCTCTTTCTGAAACCTGAGTATGCCCCAATAAAAATAGCCTTGGTTCTTATTCTGATGCCTCATAAAGATATTTCAGGATAAAGCCTTCCCTTGCCTTAATGAAAGAGACTTGTTCATCTCAAGGTAACTTTTGGATTAGTTAATAAGCCCATGCATTTAACCTACAATTTACTTGGTGGTTGACGTTAATGTTCTTATTTTTGACCTGCTTTTATTGTTACTCTCAGGTTAGCTTTCATATTACTTTCAATGGTTTTTATCTTTTAACAATATTAATGACAACAATATGAATTGAATTGTAATAATTATTACTGCTCGCTCTTGATAAGTCCAATATAATTGTGAATTGGTGTAAGGGGGGTCAAAACTACATGTTGTGTCCATGTGATTTTAGAATGTCATGCAAAATTGCAGCCTTATATTTATGGAAGTGTTTTGTTTTATTAAAGAGAATAAACTAGATCATTATCTCAATTAAATGATTTTTTATCCAGGTGCCTCCTGTGGGATTGTAATGATACCACTGAAACTGTTTCAAAGACAGAGCAGTAATAAATAAAACCTCATAGAGCATAGTCTTAAATGTGGAATATACCAGAATGGGTAAGGTGACCTAACAACTCTGTCGTATCTGTTTTTATGATTTCTTCAGGGGAAAAAAAATAATCCTTTGAGCTGAGAATGTTCATTGTAGCAAAATTACTATGAAGGATTCCTATGGGACACTTGCATAACTGACCATTAGGAAAAACCTGGCAGAGTCAGGAGAATACAGCAGATACATTTTCCATTCTCATTATTATCTTTGTCCCAAGTGTAGGACAGGGTTATGTAACTGCAGTTAGAATCTGTCTTGCATTATAAAGCAGTGATCAGCAACTGAGGATCTTGCCAAGAGGAGAAGGTGGCATTCAAATTAACTCAGGCTTGGGATGAATTGGAAATACTGCCTGAAGAGAAAACAGCTGAAAGTGGGCCTGGCTACAATAATGTCAGGCTTTTTACGAATGTTGCAGACTACGCCAACTTCTCAGCCAGCAGCTTCATGCATAACTGTTGCTATGAAAGTGTAAGATAAACAGTATTAAAGCTAGTTTGGGCTGTGGCATTTCCTCACGTCCTTGTTCAGAGGTGTTGTAGTGATTCTTTACTGTGCTACTGCATTTGGCATTAGAAGTTTAATCTCAAAAAAATACGTCTGGCTTGTATTGAAGGTTATTGGTAGTGATGTGTCTCAAAAGCAGTGCAATTTTTCTCAGGGAGTAAAAACTTCAGTGTTAGAAACTAGTGTGAAGAACATGCTTATTTTCAGTGTGAACACAACTGCTTTTAATTCTCTTGTAATCTATGGTGAGGTTCTGTCTTGGCAGTGTCAGGTCTAGAAGGAGGTTTGAACAGAGTCATGTCCACACTTATGTCAACAGGAGTGAAGACTTAGAATTATGCTTGTTGTGTGTAACTTGAGAGCTCACTGAAATCAGTGCTAAGACCTCTATTAATTACAGTAAGTGCTGGAGCTGAATGTCCTTGGTCTGGTTTTTTGAAGGCCTGGGTGTTCAGTTTCCCCTGTCTCCCTCAGGATTCTCGCTGGAATTGTTCAGCGCTGTGCATAACGGAGTTGCTTTCCAGGAAGGCCTTTTAGCAACAGTGATTTTATAGGTCATTTAAGACATCACTTCATCTGTACTTAAATGATGTGAAATGGTATGTTAAAGACTATGCCATGGGGCAGTGTGGGAAAGGGAATTACAACAGAGTTGCGGGAGCGGTTCTCTAAACCACCAACCTTGTTTGTGTATTATTTTTTATTATAATTTCTGTACCATGTTAAGTTAATCAATATTATTATACAGAGAGATCAGTGAAATAAAAGATCTGCCAATACTCCCCTGCATATTCCCCAAAAATGAACTCTGAAATTACACTAAAGAAGGCAAAGTAATTTTTTAGAAGTATTTAAGATATGTCATTATTTCATTTTCTGTCATGATGGTGTGTATGTCATAATTGGAATTGTTAGATTTCAGTTACAGATTCCACTTCAACCATGACTAAGCCATTCCCATAACTGATGGAACTGAAGTAATTTCCCAGAGTTTTCTCTATTTTAATGGAGAATTGCACAACAATCTAGTATGTGACTGCAAGTGCAGACTTTTTTTATAAGTGCTTAAAAAGCTACATATCTAAATGACCAAAGATCCAGATAAGCAGGTTTCCCATTTGTCTAAAAAATAAAATAGGCTAAAATTAGAAACATCAGCAGGGAATGATAAATATTCATTAACCTGGGTACTGGTGCAGTCAAATAGTATTGATTTTTGTTGTTAAGGATTGCATTCCGTATCTCTCTAGCTGTGATGCCAAGGCCAGTGTGTTATTTGCCTAGGGATGCCCTGTGCAGCTTCTCTCTTGAGGCACAGCAGGGCGATGATATCGGGCATTTCCAAAACACAGAGAATTCAAGACAGAATTAATACAAAACCACTGTTGTCTCTTTAGCATTCCAAGACTCTGGGTGTTAACTCTGTGTAGCAGCAGGTCCCATTCAACACAAGGAAGCAACACATTACAGGATATTCGTAGCCTGGCTGTGCTCCCCTATACAGTTATAATATGCAGGGAACCTTGTATAAGCCTTTCTTTGTCCCTCTTCAGCTGCAGTAAGTTCATCTTCGCATTTGTAAGAACACTAAATCACCATGTTTCTCTTGTACCTGAGCAAGACATGCCATGCTTGGCTGCAGTGGCCACACTGCAGTCTGCACCTTAATGGAGAACACACACGTGGCTGAGGAAAGAGCAGCCAAAGCATTTAGTAAAAGAATACTGGGAACAGAATGGTTTGTCTTTCATGGAGTTCTTTGAGATCAAATTTTATTATCCAGTTACTTGTCTTACTGCTCACAATTCAATTGCAGCTCTTTCCTATAGATTATATCCTCTGGGTCTTCCAACAGGGTTCACATTAAGTGTGTCTGTGCAGTGTTTGAAACTTAACACAGAGCCAGTGAGATATTTGTAACTGTCAAAAAGCAAAATGCTGCTATTGTTGAAGTTTATTTTTTTCTTTGAAAGAATGAGTCTATTTATATGCTTGGAATTATTCAGCCACAGTCCTAGATTCATGTGCATCAGTGTCCTGTTCAAAGTGTTGGGAGTTAAAATGTAATAGTAGAGTAGAGAAATAGAAAGAATAAATATATTTGTTTCTAATGTTAAAATGCAGCATTTCTAAAAAATAATATGTGGCTCAACTTTGATAAATTGTAAAAATACTCTTGTATGTTATTGATGAATGTCTTTACCGCTTCTGTTACTTGCAGCATCCATAGTTGCTATTCATATATCAGAACGTAGAGTTCATGCTGATGCAAGGTTTATTTGTATAATTAACTGTTGAGGCTTTTGTTATTGTAGTGACATACAAGGTCCGCCCCTGCACACCTGCCCCCCACCCCCAATCTCAAGACTGTGCCCATAACTATGTAACGACTTAAGAAAATCGCTTTTAAAACTGCCCCCTTCAAAGCTGACATGCAACTGCACACGATGCTGCTGATGTTCAAAGTGATTCCACAGGTCATTTTCTGAAATACCGTTGAGTGTCTCCGTCAGTTTTGGTTTCACATCTTTTACTGACTGAAAATGAGTTCCCTTGAACGCTGACTTTATCTTCAGGAAGATGTGGTTATTGACTAAAAAACTGCTTTACAATGTGTTGTGTGCTGGCGTCTTGTCTTGCTGTTAACTCACTCTTCACTCTTGCACACCAACATTTTCTGACCAAGGGTAAGAAAACATCTCTATTTGAATACACATCAACTCATACTGAGTAAAGTGATCACACTGAGCAGTGTCGCACTGACTGATTAGAACATGTTGTATAACCATCTCTCCCCTCCCACTCTTGGTTCCTGAGCTATTGGGTTAGTCTAGATATTTTTTGTGTTGGATTTTGTATGTATCTTTAGGCTATAGTGCAGAGTTCCATTTCCCTATGCAATATTTAGCCAAATACAAGGTGAAAGGTTAAGTCATAATAGCAAAGTAACGTAATTGAGTAGGAGAATAACTGTGTTAATAAGTGCTCGTATGGTATAGTGATTGCACGTATTATGAGCACATATAGATGTCGTGCTCTGTTTTTCAAGTAGTTTTTTCCTTCTATTCTTATTTGCTATTATATCGCTAAGCCAATAATAAAAAATTATATTTGAGGTGTTATTCAAATGTGATAGTGTAATAAAGTGTGTCAATTAATGCAGAATTCATCTGAGCAACATGAATTGCCATCCAATAGCAACTTCCTGGCACAGAAACCAACTTGTAAATAGTTTCCAAGTACAATTGAGTTTGACCTTTAAGTACCAATCTGTATAAAGTAACTGAATTACCTTATCCCTAGGATGGTCACTTAAGATAGGTGGCATTGTTCGAATAAGGTGTTTGCACTACAGAGACTTGAGAGTATGCAAACTCTTTCCTCTTTTCTTGCTTTTCATCAGCTGCCAAGCCATAACTTTCCTGAAGTAATTACACTTCTTTTGTGCTGATACCCAGCAGTGCCTGTGTATTTTACTTGTCTGGCAAAGTCTCATTGTGCTTTTGTTGCACTGAAGTCGATTAGAGCTAATGGTAAATGATTACGTGGAACGCCTTGGAAGCTGAAAGACAGTACAGCCCTTATACCTTCTGTGTGTCCATTTGTCATTCTCTTACTTGTACTCCCCTCTTCTCTTTTATGTAATTACTTCATTCTTTTCACGTCACTCATTTCTAAAATCACTCAGGGATTGAACCCCTCTAAGCTCTATTTGTCAGTCACTTCCACTTACCAGTTTTCTGCTCTCCCCATAGGAGTTTCTGTGAAGTTCCTATAGTGAATAGTCCTTTGTACATCCAGCTACTAATGTCTTGTTTCAGGACAAGCCCTCTTAGCTAGAAGACCACCTAGGATGTGTAAATTTGTGCATGTTTACCAAGCAACCCTTCGCAGCAGTGTAAAATACAGCACTGACCCTGAAGCTGAGTATCTACATGTCTTTTGTGATACTTTTGAGGATGGGGTATAGTCAGGCTGGAGAAGCAACAGAGAGGGAAAAAAAATTGCAAGGAGGCTTTGAGTTGGAGAGAAGTGTCTTCAGCTTTTCCTCTGAGAAATGAGGCCTGAGAAAAGTACTAGAAATATGTAAAAAAAGTTTAGGCTTACTTGGAAAGGATTTGCAAATTGAAGCCAGTCTCATGCAGCAGGGCACTAGTGAAGAATGAAGATGGAGAAGAGATGAAACGAGACTTGAAATTTAACCAGAGAAGGAGGAGGGGTTCCTGGCCTACACTTTTAGTGCCTTGAAATTTACTTTTAGATGCCAAAGGAATGGGACTGGTTCTCTTTGTCTCATAGCCTGCTGTGAAGAAGAGAGGTTTAAGTGAACTGGTGGTTACTGTTGTTTCCCTGGATGTATTTGATTTGCTGGACTTTTTGGTTATGCTAAGGGTTTAAACAATGGCAAGAAATGTTCCCAAATTCTACATCTTATTCACCTGCTGTTAAATTGACAAAAATCCTTTCAGTCCACTTGAGACCTTGGCTGATTCACACCCTCGTAAACAATTTCCAAGCGTGTCATGGGGTGGAAAAAATAGTCATAGAATGGTTTGGGTTGGAATGCTCAAGACCTTAAAACCATCCAGTCCCAACCCCATTGCCATAGGCAGGGACACCTCCCACCTCCCACTGGGACACCTCCCACCTCCACTTCTTCTGAGTCTCATCCAACTTGGACTTGAACAACTCTAGGGATGGAGTATCCATGACTTCTCTGGGCAATCTGAGCCAGTGCCTCACCACCCTCACAGGAAAGTGTTTGTTCCTAAGATCTCATCTAAATCTCTCCTCTTTCAGCTTAAAACCATTCCCCCTCACCTTATCAACACCCTCCTTGATATAATCCTTCCACGTCTTTCCTGTTGGCCCCCTTGAGGTAACTTTTTGCCTCTTTGGATGTAGCCTCCCGCTTGTTGGTATGATGTAATATTTAACCAAATGAACACAAACTGTTCCCTGCTAATTGCCTTCAGTGGCTGAAATGTCTCTTGGGGATGCATGACATGCTGGTGCAGACCATAGCTGTTCTTTCTTATTGCATTTCTTGTAATGATAGTGTAAGCTAATGGATTAGAAGGATTTATTACTTAGGCTGAAATATTCTCATGCTGTCAAAGGTTTTTATTTTGGTTTGAGAATTTTTTCTCATGTCAGAGAGCAAATAGAGCAACCTTGCTTTCTCTGGTACTGTGCTGTGTGTATCGTATGTGTGTGAGAACAAGGAGGGCAGTAGAGAAGCATCAATATAGTGTCAAGACAATGGGAGTCACTGGTCTGAGTCAGGATGGGAAAGGAAAAATGACTCTCAGGTAGACATGACTTGTTTAGTCTTCTGTCCTGGTTATTTCCACATCAGTGAAAGCTTTTCCAAACACTGACCCTGCAATGAGGGAAATCCAGTGATAGTGGAAAAAAATGAGAGTCATTGAAAAATGAAAAAAATGAGCTGGCTGCTTGTGGGATTTTCTGTTAACATGGAAGTGCTGGAGAGGACTGCACCAGAAAGGGAGTCTGTGAGAGCTGTCTACTGCCCAGATCTCCTGCAAGGACAACTCCGCAATGTCAGGGGCAGAATATGCTGAGTAGGAAGCCACTTTTTAAATTAGCAAATCCGAATGTTTTAATTTTCATATATCTCTTGTAGGAAACTGTCTCAGTTCAAGTCAACAAACACAAAATTCCTTCTATAAAATAAAAAAAAGAAACCAAAAAGAAAGAAAGCTTTCTCCTGAAATAGTGATATGAAGCATCTGCTTTCAGTTAGACACAAAATTTTGCTTGGAAACATCTTGCTGGAGATGAACACCAAACTCATTCATTTAATAAACTGATGCCAGAAATAATCTGAAGAGATCTCAGTTGATAATTAGCTTGACAAGATTTCTCCTCAGAATGTTTGTGAACCAGTACGGGCTGTTGATTCACTTCACGATATCAACTGTGGAGTTCTCTGCAGCTCAGGTGGTACCCAGCAGTGCTGGCAGAGGCAGACGTGTCTGTGATTCAGTGGCTGAGGAGGTGTGCACGCCTGACTGACACCCGCATGCTGATGAGGCTCTGCTTGGCTGTCTCTGGGCAGCAAAGGTAATCGGCATTCAGGGGGCTGTGCGATGCTCGTGGACTCATGCAACCTAGCTTTCCATATTCTGCATATGGAAATGATTATACTATCAAAGAATTAAAACTAACATATCATAGAAAGGCTGCAGCACCATATGTGAAAACAAGCCCTTAGCAGAACGAAGGAATGCATCTACCTTTGGGCATTCTTCTGATTGAGAAAACCAGAGAGTTTGAAATGCAGACCAATTAAGTTTTACATTGGGAGTCCAGATTTTCCCAATCTTTTTATTTTTCTTGGAATTTGCAGATGGTATAATCCACCTTGGGAAGGGCTTTCCCAATAATGCAGCCCACAGGGGATTTGTTCTACCTTTACCCACAGTGCACATCGAAAAGATGTATGTGCTGTGCAAAGTTGCCTGCTTGCTCGTGAACATGCCAGCCTCCACCCTTCTCCCTCTCCTGACACTTCACTTTCTACTCTTATTCCCATTAGGAATCAAAGTATTGCCTCTTTTGTATTTCTTCCTTCTTTTAGCTGCTTTCAGGAAGCAGTAATGAAATGTCCCTTGATCAAGTGTGGTTTTTTTAACTGGATAAAACAAACTGACATGCTTGTACTGCTACAGGTATTGCTTTAAGCGCTTACGTTTCATCACTACTTCATCTGAATCAATTGATGGTATTAAGACATTACACTAAGATTTTAGCGATTTTTAAATAGGAGGGCCTTTCAAACAATGATGAAGATGAAAGGGAGCTGTGATTGCAGGATTCTTTGGAGAAAATTCTTTGAAATATCCAGGATCTGGAGTTTGTTGATAAAATACATTTTTTGGAAGACTGAAGGAAACCTCTTTTCACCTTCTACTTGAATTTTTTAAAGGCAGAAAAGTAATAAAAAAAAAAGCCCTCCACTGATTCTCCTCCTCAAAATGTGAAAGAAGGAAAGTAAACATTCAATTAAGGGGATTCACTTCACTTGTCAGACAGTCTTCTTTACTAAATATCATCCCTGTGCAATTAGCCAGCTCAGTTTCCTTAAATAAGCGCAATGTTAAGAACAACATGCTCATTAGAGAATGTTTCTTGGTTAAGGAGCTGGGTTTGGGTTTTTTCAGCGGCAGTCCTTTTTTTAGTATTACTGAAAACTTTTAATGTTTTAAAAGGCAGTTGAGATTTTAGCTGGTAGGTTGTATTCAGTGAAGGAATATTGGGAAGGTATTTATGAACTGGACCTGTGCTGCTCAGCAGGCAATGGAGACGTGTCTGTTAGCTGGTGGTGCAGGAGACGGTTTGTGCTGGCCTAAAGTAGCCAGTATTGTGGCAAGTACAGTGCTGCTGGAGTAGTAGCTGAGAGCATTTACAAATGTCTCTCTCTCCTCTTGTGCAGCGTGATGTCCTACTTCATTTAAAGTAGAAGAGATAAAGAAATGTTGTTTTGCTTTACATCAACAATGGCTTACCTTGCAAATCAGCTGCTCACTTTACAAATCTTTTGAGTTTTATTCTGTAGCACATTAATTTTTCATGTAACAGCCCCTTGCTCAAATGGCTTCTGATGACATTGGCAAACTACAGAAAATATAAGTTTTAGTGGCATTTTCTCAGCAAGCCTTACTCACAGCAGCAGAACACTTGCACGTACAGTTCTTACAGACACATTTTCTTCTGTAAAACTGAATGTTGAGTTGTATTTATAGAACTGGTCTTAAGCTAGAAAGTGACAATCATTTACTTTTCAAGTGTGACTGGGTAGCAGGCTGCAGAATCCAAACAGAAGCTTCTATTCTGTAGAGAGAAAATCAATGACATATTGCAGTTTACAGCACACCTGTCCCAAGGGATTCAGGTTCTGACAAACAAGCACCCTGAGCTTATGAACTTATCAAGTCTCACTTCAAATTATTTTGAAAGACAATTTCAGATTTTACTATTTACTTCTTAAAGGATAGTGACTATTTCAGAGAGATTCAGAAATATGAGTAAGGGCTTAAAGTACCGTCTACAGGAGCTGGATTTCTTGCAGAGGTAGAGCAATGAGGAAACAATATCATCAGTCACTTAGGCCCAGGTTTCTTGAACCAGACTAGGGGTGGGAAAGAGTTGATGCTGACAACTTGGGTGAAGAACTTTTCCAGGTCAAACTTTTCAACCAACTGTATTTGATGGTGCTGCCATCGCTATAACAACGAGTCACAGGAAGCTGTTGCCAGGTACCTAAGCAGAAATAAAGCAACAAAATCTACCTGTTTCTGTCTCCTAGGTATGGTCTGAAGTAACTGCCCAGCAGGTTCAGCAGATTTCTGATTGGTTCTATTTATTAAAAACAACAGAACTGGAAAAGCTGGCACAGTCATCAGTGCAGAAGGCAAAGGACCTTCTCCCTGCAATTAATAATAGGGGTTTTTTTTGTCTGTGTTGCATTTTGGAAGTCTGAAAGCTGAAAGATTTTTAGCAGAATTCTAAAATAAGAGAAAATATCTCAGCTGCTTATGCTATTACTGGTCTGTTCTAGTATTGATCCTCACTTGTTGGTAAAAATACGATGATAATGTTAGCAATGATGTTCAGAAAAGACAGTATTTCCTTGACAAATGTGGTCATCTGCATCCTGTTTGAGTAGATGGTTGTTCATTTATAAATAATCTTCACTTTTAACTGTAATTTTTTAAGGTAATGTAATTTCCTAACTGTCAAATTCCTTCTGTCAGCTCCTCTAACTGGTATGTCAATGCATTGAAAGTCAGCATGCTTTAAAAATACTTTTGAAGTCTGTAACGTCAGAGTCTACCAGTCACCAATTTGTTGGATGTGTGAAGGCAAGGGCAGCCTGACTGAACAGGAAGGCATTGGGTAATCTGTTGGACCAGCACCGAGCCAGTATCTTCAGAAAGTGACATAATGCAATATTTAGATCTTTTGCCTTATAGAAGTGTTAATTAAAATTTGAACTAGGTCTGACAAACTTTCAAACCAGACTAAAATTGGATGGAAAACATGGTTACTCATTATAGATTATACCATCATTCCATTTTTCTAGTGTACATTTTATTGAAGTTGACAAAATCCTCATAAAATTGTTTCAGAAATGTCATCTGAAACCAGTTAAAAAAATTTAAGTGTCATAAGTTGCTCTTCTAAATCATAATAATGAGTTTCTTAGAACCCAGGGCAATGTGTCGGATGTAGTCAGACTATAGAGAGGAGACTGTTAGTTCTTTGGGGTTTCTGTAATGTGAATGTCTATGCAGCACAAAATTACATTAACCTTTCAGACTTAGACATTGTATTGAGAGAGAGGTCTAATTTCTACTGTCACCTGCAGATTTATTCCAAAATTACTAATTTCCCAATTTTTCTCTCTCTCAAATATCCTTACTTTGGGTTTTCATTCTCCAGTTATTAGCTTGCATTTAATCCAGCCTGAATCTTCCTTTCCTAGGGGGAACTCTTGCCTATTACTTTGCTACCCTAGGAGTGTTTTTTTTAATCCACATTAGTATTTCTGTCTCATTGGAAGTTAATATTATGAGCAGATTCATTGAAATGGTATCGCTTCTTGTTTCCAGCTACCTAGCGAGAAAATTAATCACCACTACATGTTATGGCAATTCCAAATACCATCTCCCATCTTGCTCCCTAGCTAGTGTTCAGCCACATTCTTTGTTTATGGTCTTCAACCCATTGTTAATCCAAACCAGGGCTAACAATATTTTTATAATTGGAAGGTGCTGGTGGTATTAAATGTGGTTTTCCCCACACTTGGCCACCTTCAGGGTTTTTTTGAGGCTTTGCTCCTAGTATGGTGGAAAAAATATTTTTAACAGAAGATATTTTTCGTACTCTTCCTGATTTGTGCAGCACCAGTAAGAGAGACTTTTGTCCCCTGGGTTTGTTGTCTATGCTTTCACCTGCTGCAGGTTCCAACTCTCTGATAACATGTTCAGAATATGAAAGGTCTCTCTTGAGACTGGAAAGGTTGCTAAGAGTAGTGACAAAACGTATTATCATCTCACAAGTATCATAAAAGTTCATATTGGTGCTACCATAGACAAAGTCAACTCTTTGATACCAGAAAAATAACTGTCTTGTGCTCTTACCTTGTGTTTGTAGCAGACCTATCCATTAACAGAATCGCATATAAAAACTATTAATGCTGAAGCAGAGGTATAGGTTTCCCTGTGTGCATCGATGATAAAAGTTTACCAGAGACAATCAGAAGTATTGCAACTCCATTTTCACATTTTCTTAATTTTCCTCTACCGAAGTTCCTATACACAATAGGTTTTTTTCAACGACAGTAGTTTCTGCGCTTCATGTTAGGAATTTAAGGTAAGTTCTTATGCTTTTCTTTAAGCCTTGTTAGCAAGTTATTCCTCTGGAGGGAAAAAAAAAGCAGTAAATTAAATGGTTTTTAAAAGTGCCCTCTTTGCCTGCATGCTCTAGACTCTGTTTCTTACAGTAGATGGAATAAATAACTGATCAGTGCGTTGTTTTTCCCGACAGCATCAACTCAATAATTCCACAAGTCTTTTTGCAGAGACTTACTGCCTTCAGCACTTTAAGGGCAGGACAAAAGGTGGAGCAATCTATGAAAGCATTTTAGGGCACGCAGTTCACACAGCGATACCAAAGAAAATTAGGGTAGGGTAACAAATCCAGGTACCACCACTGGGGATCAGAATCCTGATACCTCTGCCCATGACCTACACATATTGCTTTTCTTTCGGTCTTCTCTTTTATTTGTACATTTTGTGGGGGAGGGTGGGGGGTTTTGTCTGTTGCCTCCTTTGTAATTGTTTTAAAAATATCATTAATTTCAAGGTGTTTTGGTTGCATCTTTTGACTGGGGTCTGTGCTGAGTTGATGGCTTATCTTTGAAAGTGGCTTGGTTTCAGCCTAATGCAGGTGAAAAATAGACCCCAAATGGGAAGAGAATCATGCAGATAATTTCCGCCCCCCCCAAGAATTCAATGCTTGTTTTTCAGCTGTATTTATTACGTGTCTTAAGATAATTAATTTGCCTGTCTTTATAATGTGTATGAAAAATATAGGTTGCTAGGTGTAGAGAGAGGGTTTTTTTGTGGGTTTTTTTTGGTGTAGCATCAAAAGCTTTCCTAAAACATCTGCCATTAACGTTAGGCCTTATTTATCTGGCCCTCTCATGCTGTTTAGGGATGTTAGTGCATAAAAAGACATTTCCAGTGGTGTTGAACCTTTCTACTTTTCTCTGTTATCCTTGTTACATCCTTTGGAGAACAGCAGGGAACAGTCTCAAACAGTTTATGCTGTGCTGCCTGTGCTCCTCCATCTGACAGACCCTTCATTCTGTTCTGTATTAGCATTAGGGTTTGATCAGAACCCAGGGGAGCTGTGACCAGCTCTCTGAGAGCTCCCTGATTTCTTTTGCAATGTGTACATTTAGCAAATTAGAATCTTGTCCTAGAGGATTAATGTATCTAACTGTCACTTATGCATATCTAACTGCAAATAGAAAAGGTAATTATACCTTTCCATTTATTAGAATATCTGTCTTTGGATTTTATGCACAATGAATAAAACAAAAACCTAGACATAAGGAGTTGAATACTTGGTCATTTTAGCTTCCCTTTTATTGATTTGCAGACAAATGGAAGGTAGACAAAAATAATTAAAGAAGCCCACGGCCAATAAAGAGGGCCATAGCAGATAACTAGGAAAAAAAGGTTAAAAAAAAAAAAAACCCAACTAAGAGAAACAGAAAAAATAATCTGGAAAAGAACCTACAATTTTAAATTTTCAGTTGTCCAAAATTGATGAGGTTTTTCAGGCGATGTTAGAATATCTGCTCCCTGGCTCAGGATGTACAGGGGAATTCTAGGGATGTCAGTGGAATTTCATTGCTGAACACTGCCTGATCCCATTGCTTTGAGTCCATCAGAGGGTTAAGAGCTGGACTGCAATAATGGTAGAGCCTTGTAGGTTTAGGGCTGTGAAAAGTCTTCTGTAATACCATTTTGTCTCATAACATCCAGTTGTTCATTGCAAGGCAGGCAGGATAGTAGGTCAAAGCTGCAGGGAGCCATTCAATCAGCTTGTCCATGTAGGTGGTCCTGAAAAGCAGAGGGAGACAAACCTGCAGCTGAGGCAGCCGCACAGGAGAGCAGAATACAAGGGGCAACAAAGTCAGACTCCTTTTGTATCCATGTAAGGTTACAAAAAGCCTTGCACCAAGCCTGCCTGCTGGCAGCTCCTCTAAGAAATATGAAAAACATTGTTTGCTATACTTTCTTTTTGAATACCCTTGTTTCATATGATATTTTTTCTATACAACCTTGAGGGGTAATTTTAGAATGTTTTCCCTTTAAATCAATAAAAGCATCTTTCTTTTTTAATATCCTTCTATTTACTGGTGTCACTACACTGGCCTTCAGACCAGTGATTGCCATTTAGTGCCTTTCATTTGAAGAAGACCCTGTGGTGAAAATGTGTGAAGCATTCATTGTTTCCTTTTCCTTATTCAGAACAGGCTACAGGTCCTTGTCTTTTGATGACTTGGTCAAGGGGTGGTGTGGCACATAGAGGTGCTTGGCTGAGAAGACTTTCTATGGCTAAAATACCGAATTTAGCTCTGCTGTAGTGTGATACAAATAAGATGGCAAATATCTGCTTGCTATGAGGCACAGATTGACTAGATCTCCAAGCATTTATGCCTCACTTTTGCCAAAGGGACCCTTCCCAGCACTGCCTTCTCTCTGTCTGCACACATGCTCTCTCTTCACTTTCTATCCACTTGCTCTGGGCACTTCCATTACAAGAACTTTGCCATTTACTGCACCGCTTGGTGAGCATATTCAAGTCATTAAGCAGATAAGAAGCTAAGAGTATAAAAAACAAAGTAATTTTCTTGGGACTTTTTTTCCTTAGGCTTAGCACGGGGTCCATGCAAGGGTTCTGAGGAACTCCAAAGCTGGGGCAATGGGAAGGAAGCCAGAAGAGACCATGTTTTTCCTGTATTTAAATACTAGTTACATTTGCTACAACATCAACAGCATTCACTTGCTTCTCACAAAGGCAAGGTAGCAAGCTTTGTGTAAAAGGAAATACCGTAGTTGTGTGAAAGCCAGGTCTTTACCAGCATCCTGTGCAGGGGAGTTCTTTTTCAACAGCCTTTTCAGAATTGTTTGATTATTGAGCAGTGCATGTAGCTGTTGATAAAAGCCGGGTTTGAGCAAAGGGACATTACTTCTTTGAGGAATAAAAGAGACACCACTTCCTGCCGTAGTATATGCCCTTGAGTGTTTTATGCTCTTAGAAGTATGAATTTATGAAGATAAATCCTCAGCCAGTGTAAATGTATATTGCTCCAGTGAGCTCAGACAAAGCTGACATGATATTTTATTCTTGGGTAAAATTATGTGTTGTGGCTGAGCCAATTGCATTGTTCACAACCACTGAAAGGAGCATTCCTGCTCCCTTCCTTGTGCTGGCTCTGGTGGCTGGTGCACTCTGCTGAGCCACTGCAGCTGGCTAGAACTTAATAAAATCCCTATCTAGCCATAGTGTGTAATGTTATCCTGGGCTGGAAGTGCTTCCTTCTTGACTGACTTTATGGTGTTATTGTGAAATAGCCTGCTCAACTGAGGACAAAATTGCAAATTATATTAATGTGGCAAAAAATCAACCCACACTCCAGTGTTGCTTGCAGTCTAAAGCCAACTCAGTGCTCAACTCCTCTGGTGCAACTATTATAGAGGTGAGCATGTCAGGTAGTAGCAGTTTGTTTTAGATCTGTACCATTAGGCCAGAATCACTTTATATTTTATTAGGTGTTTGGGAATTTAGTTTCCTAAAAAATTTCTGGTGAAGTTGGATTCTGAGGAAGAAATAATCTTTTTTAATATACAAGTATTCACAGACAGCTTTTCTAGTATCAAAACTCTGTATGTCTTTAATATGAAGACATCTGATAAGATCTAATCTTAAGAGTTTATTCAGTGCCTTTGTCTTATTTAGTAAAGATTAAAGAAAATTTTTCCATTTATCTATGGTAGAATATGTAACGAGAGCTAACTAATAGTCAACAAACAGTATTTTGGTTCCTGCTGCATTGTGCTGTAGAAGAAAGTTTGAAATTCATGGAGCTTTGATCAGTTAGATTCAAGCTTCTTTCCTTTTCTGAATAAAGCTGCTTATGTATTGGAATTGGAAACTGAGAAGTGGAATCTGTTGGCTGTTTTCTAATGATTGTTTAGAGTCATTATTTGAATCAATTATTGTTATTATGTTAACCACGCTAGATTTTTAAGACACCAAACAAGCAAACAAAAACCCCCAAGCCCCGAATCAAACAAAAGTCCCTAAACCCTCAAAACAATCAAACAAAAAACCCAAACCAGTGGCAATTATGACAGTTTGACTCCATGTAAAACTTGAGTCCCTAATGTTACCAGACATTCAGATGCTTTGCTGTCATTGTGCTATGAGAAGTGTTTCATTTCCTATTGGTAAACCCTACAGACTATGTCTACCTTTGCCACTTCTTTGAACAAAACCATAACAAATTAGGAGTTTCCCTCACAAAAGAAATTGGTGAGTAGCTGTAGCTGCTGTTGTTGCAGTGTTGCTCTAGGCTGGTAGCACTTTCTACTTGGCTGCTAAGCCAAACAGAAAGTTTTGTAGAAGCAGTTTACAGTTTTAACTGTGGGTCCTATTATGTGAAGTAACTGTTTTGTGAAATTAGAAAAGTATTTCTAGGTAAATAACTGAGTAATGGGGTTCATGTAGAGTGTGCTCTCTTTTTAAGGACTAAGTAAGCCAGCTGAAAGGTCAGCCGCTGTGGACAGTAGAGTTGAAGTGGGTGGGCATTCAGGTTAGTAGTACAAATGTTTGCTTAATCCATTTCTTTAAAACAGTACTCTAATTCTCTGATACCACAAATCTAGCAACTACAGCTGATGATGCAGAATAATCAATGTAATTCTTCTGGATAACTGATGCATCCTTGAGAGGGTAAATCATCCACTGTGTGGGGCTTTTCACCTACTGATAATCAGACTCTCAAAAAATCAATATGTATTTGTCGGAGAAAAAAAATTAGGTTTTGCAGCAAAGCACAGTAGGTGATTTTTCCTTCTGTAAGGAAAGTATCCAAAGGGGCAGTGCAGTCTCTTTCAGTCCACTAATGTTCTTCCCAGCTGTTGTAAACATAATGTTAGTGAGGGTCATTCTGTGGGAGAAGCATTTGATAATCCTTCTATTTACCTTTCAGTCTTGAAAAATATTATCTCTGCCTGCTAAAGGATCCTGTCCTATGCACTGTGTGTACGTGCACATGTGTGCTCATACTCAGGTGATTTGAAGCTGCTGCAATTGGATTTTAAGTGCCACAATTAATTTGACTCATGAAAGTGGGACCTTTCTCTGACAAAACCTTGATTCATCCCAGCCTGGCACTCTTTTCTTAATAAAAATGCTGCTACGGTTCAAACCATCACAAACCATGATTTTTTTAGACTTTACAGCAGATAATCAGAGAAATGAAGTTTCCACAGTCCAGTAGTCTCTGCCGTATGTGTGAAAATTCATAAAGGCTTTAGCTTTAAACTGTGAGCTGCTAGAATGAGCCTCCAGGCCTTGGAATAAGAGTTTGATCTAATGATTGAGTGGTCCCAGTTTCAAGATGCTTTTCACGCTGCAGATTTCTTCAGTCTCTGATAAAGTGCTTTATTATTAAAGATAGGCCTGGACATTGTGTTGCCAGATTGCCTTGCCTGCCTGCTCTGAGGACTCATAGGCAGGGGTGGTTGTGCTGGAAGCTTAGCCTGCTTCCTGATCTTGGCAGGCAGCTCAGATGCCAGCCCTTACTTGTTGATGGAGAATCTTTTGCTGCCTGTTGACACAATAAGAATTCAGCCAAAACTCACTTCAAGTAATAATAAATCAGATTTATCAGCAAGAGTTCTCTCTGTCAGCAAATACCCAGAGCACTTGTTCAGCACCATCATTTTTTTTGGCTCCCAGCAACCATACAAGCACCAGTTGATTCAAAATTATTTGCAATCTTGAGCCCAAGCTTTTAGCTTTTATTGAATCCCTTAGCAGCAGCCTACTCAGAAACCTTCACAGAAAATCCTAACCCTCTTCATTAAGGCTGGTGGTTTTGTGCCAACCCACTGAACTATCAAGGCTCAGAGAGGGAATGGCTGAGTTTTTTACACTGTTAATTATGCGAGTTGTCCACAAAACTTTTTTCAGACACCACTTATTCATAAAAGACTTAAGTTAGTTATTTTAGCTGCTGAAAGCTACTGTAAGCTGTAGGGGGGTTCAGCACCATTATTGTGGCCTTTTGGTTAGGCCTCAGCAAAATTAATAGAATGACAATGGGAAAGCATTTAATCCCTTGCATTTGGAGTCATGTAACCGCTAACCAGCCCCATACCTGGAAAGCAGCTCTTACAGTGTTTCCAGAAACACAAGTAAAAAGATGTGCTGGTATGACTACCTGGAATTATTAAGTGAAGAGGAAGTTCATTCTGAGTTGTTTTTCTTTCAGGAACCCTAGAGAGCTGTAGTAGATTTGGTAGACCTTAAGGTGTGTGGTCCCTGATGCTAATGGTCTGTGGTTCAGGAGACCCTTCTCTGCCATGAGAAGTGGCCTAGATGCCTCTGAACTACTCGCAGCTTGGCACCTCCGCTGGAAAAAAGGTAGGGAGGAAACACTGAAACAAGCTGGGAAAGTTTGAGAATTGCTGCAAATAAGCACTTCCAATGTTTTTCCTTCCTCCTCTGTCTTTGGAGGTAGTTGCTTATACACAGAACTGTGTTCTGCCCTTGTTGCTGTTTTGTAAAACTTGCCATTGAGAAGGGTTTTCTGCTTGGAACACTCAACACAGCAGAGCGTGGAAATGAGCTCCAAGTGGAGATTCTGTGAGAAGAATCAAAATGAATTGGCACCCACATTATTTTCTGTGTTAATTTAATGAGATAACTACATAAAGCAGAGAAATCAATCATTAATGAGCTATATAAAAAATGCCGGGTTGGTACTGGACAAATACATTGTAACACTCTTGCTTATTTTTTTAATGTTCCAACAATGTGTATAATTATCTATTAGAACAGAACTATATGTGGAGTTTAATGGTGTAGGCAGTCTTGATTTCATGACAGTAAAAGGCACTCTTTTTATTACATTTAATGACTTTATAAATTAACTGATATAATTGTTTAGTAAATTTAGGCCTTGTGTAGAAACTAGCCTATTCTAATCTGAAATTCAATTGCATGTTTCAGTTGTCCTTTATATCTTTCATACAATAATTTAATGTAATTTGGTACCTATTTTTTTTTCTTCCAAGTAAAATGAGCATAATTTAGAGGGTTTTAATTAGCTGAAGCATGTTTTGGTTTCATTTTGCTTTAATTCCTCGCCAAATTGTCTTTATTATCTCTTAAGGGAACTGCTCCCAAACCATTGGCGTTTATCATACTGGAAAACCCATTTTAACTGTACAGATTCTTAATGTAGAAAGAGACAAATAAATGTCTTCTGAGTTGGTTCAGTGCTATATGTGAAAACTCTGTCTCATCTAGTAACTGCAGAAGGTATTTTGAGTTAAAAAGGTTGTCCTTTATGGATACTATTAGATAGAGGTTTTAACAGATGTCTGAATATGAGAGAAATGAATGAAAATGGATTGAAACCAAAGTGTTCTTCAAAACCAAGTTCTGCTTTGTTCCAATGTTAAATCCCCCTTTTCCATGAAAATGCCTTAAAATGTTCTGTAGGCGTAAGAAGAAATTGGCATCCAAGCAGCACCAAAGGATATTCAGGGCCTATGTACTAAAAATGGGGGTTGTCAGAGGGGTTTGTTGCCTTTAAGAAAATCCGTGTTTTGTAGTGCTACCTTCCTTTCTGGGAATTACATTGTTGTGTGTGCTGAACCGAAATAATGTTGTTATCTAAGAGAACTTGTACATCATTGTTAATTCTTCATCTTCCAGGTAGTATAGGCACTAGCTTGCTAGTCTTGACACGTGCAGATACGGGTTTTCAGATGAAAAAAACCAACTCTGTAGACAGTTTTGGTTTTTAAGATACTTGATATTGGCTACCATGATTCACATATCCTCACTGTAAAGTTAATTTGAAGTTATTTATTCACTGCCTTTAATCCTCCAGCTGCCTCTGAGCAGACAGCTCCCCCAGCAGCTGGCGATATTTCCGGGCACACACAGCTGTCTCAGCTCGCTCGCATGTAGCATCCTAACCAGATCTGCAGTCTCTGTTTTCATCTGGGTCAGGCCTGTCATTATGTGCCATTGGAATCCTGGTAAGGGGGCTCACTGGATGGTTGTTTGCTGGAAGGATCTTAAAGAGTTTGTTGCAGCCTGGTGAGGGAGACCAAAGGTGTAGTTCAGCGCCCAGAACACCACAATGTTCTAAATACTCTGGTACTGCCAAGCAGTGTGGTTTACCCACTGCTAGACCAAACTAAGTGAGAAGTCAGAGGAGCTGCAGGCAGAGTTTAGCAGCTTTGCTGTAAAAACTGTCCTTCAGAGGAGACTCTGTTTTGAAACAGATGTGGTATTATGATTTTGCAACTGGGCTTAATAGTCTCAAGGAACTTCGCAGCACCATCTGCATTTGTATGAATGAAATACATTTCTGTCGTAGCTGAGAGCTCTGATTTTAACTGATTTTTCAGATGGCTAGAGGACAGCTTGTATTTTTAATGCTCTCACAAGTGCTAATGCTCACATGCTAGAGAAGCAGGTGAAGACGACTTAGAGGATGGAAAGCAAAACTTTACTATTTTTTTCAGCTTAAAGTTGTTTATTGGGGGTATTTAAATGTTTTTTACATAAGGAATATTTTTTAAAAAAGAAAACAAATTAAAATTTTACATAGATTAAAACTTAGCATAAAATCTTGTGTATATATGATGACAAGTAAAGCAAAATATATCTATCCCCTTTGCTTTGATTAAACACTATGAATTATTTTCATTAACTAGTTAGCTATTCCCAGTTGGAAGTTGCGGTAGAAATACGGCCTGCTAGTTGTTTTGGTACATGAGTATCAGTTAATTTTTCCAACATTCAAGACTAGTTGCTTCAAACGGTTTATTTATTTAAAAGAAACAACACTGCAATTTGTCAGTACGGGTTATTTTCACTGTCAACAGTTAACGAAGAGCTCCTACTCCAGCAAAGTGCTGCAGTGCTGAAAGACCCATAGCAAGTGTGTGACTTCACAGTACAGGTGCAATTCTCCTGAGTGTTACAGAAATTTAAAATAGCGCTTCCCCAAAATTCTGATAATGAAAGGACGAACAGGCTTCCCACAAAGAGTTGTCAAGTTTCTTGCAAGTATCCTTGCAAGTGCGAGAGCTCCTTCATTAAAAAAAAAAGTGTAACTTTGCTAAGTCGATGAGTTAAGAAACTTTACCTTGCCAACCATTTTTCAGTTTATGTAAGTTAAGCAAAAAATAGATCAATATTAACTCTGTATTTGCTGAGCTGCTATCTTTAACTCACTAAATTGAGAAGTGTGAGAGCTTTGGGTGCTCGCTACAGTGCATGTCATGTTTTTATAGTGGAGGAGGCTTTTGCTTATACTGAACACGAAGAGGAATATGCAGGTTTAGGCCAAAAGTACTAGTTTGTGCTCTAAGGTTTGTGATATTTCCATTTCACTTGCATGTTTTTAGTCTCTAGTTGGCCAGTGTTACTGTTCATTCTCTCTTCTTCCTCTGCTTCAGTAATATAAGGTTAAGAGACCCTAAATATTATGTGCATGGCTGTTGCTGCTTATCAAAAGTGGTTGAAGCAGACAGAAGGGAAGCTAGAGGCCAAGACTCACTCTTTAATAGCAGAATGGGGATGCAAAGAAGTTGCAAGTATTTGAAGATTTTTTTTTTTTTCCAGTAGAAGGAAATAAAGAAGAGAATCAGTAAAAGATACCCAACCTTGTCTTCAGTACAAAATTAGAGCCGATATAAGAATACGTTTTAGGATAGTTGTAGCAGTATTTTATCAGGAGGAAGCTGGGATGGGGAGAAAGGAACTATTAAAACCTAAATTCATGACTCATTTTCCATGATTATACTAAAAAAATGTGAAATTGTCAAATGTAATTGCCTTTAAATTTTGAACATAAGAATGATTTTGCATGAAAAAAACATTGTAATGTCTACTCTTTATGTCTAATTAACACAGAAGAGCTAGGCAGGCAGTTTATGTACAGGGAGTTTAGGAGATAGAGAAAAATTAAAAAGTTAGGTGTATCAGACTCATGATAAAAATGTTCTACTCAGAAAAACTATTTGGGGTATTGGGAAGATTAGAGGATGTCTCACATGACTTTAAGGAAAGGTGCACGTCTGTGACACCATTTCAGGAAAGCATAAATCATCATCTCCAAAGGTTTGCTGTCCTTTGAAACACTGCTAAAATGGTTTTGAGGGTAACTTTTCAAATGGTGATACTGACCTTAGAATCAGTTTTGAAGAGCTTTGTTGTCTCTAATGCATCTGTTATCCTTTTCATGACACTGAGAGGAAGCCAGCCCTAGATAACAGGGCTTATGGTAAGGGTCAGAAATTACTCTCCTCCTCCTCACAGAGGTTTATCATTAAAGGGTTCTTGAAACCTCAGTTATGCCTGGAGTTCTGTCTGGTAATGGCAGTCAAAACTCTGCATAATGGAACAAAGAATAAACAGGTAATTGAAGATAAATTCCTTGCCTCTAGCTGTATTTTTCTGAAAGAATCCCACACTTTACTGTGAACTTCAGCTTTTCCTTCTGCCCCTCAGAAATCTAATTTACTGCTCAAACTGCCTAATTGGGCTGGCATGAGAAGATTTGCTTACCCACGCCAGCCACTTTTTCATTATTTAAATCTTTTTTCTTTTCCTTTGTGTTCTCTCTTATCATTGCTTTTTATATGAGATTTTATAGCGATTACAGTAATTATAGAGAAACATTGGACCCGATCTCCTACAGGCTGAAGCTATGAGGTCTTGAAAACATCTCCTTCTGATGTGTTTCTCAGCAGGATCCTCTTTATTATTATGAAATTATCGCAAGAGAGCAGAACTTCTTGCCTGTGACCCCAGATAATAATAAGTGATGAACACTGACAAAAGAACAGTAGAGAGCCAAGTCTGGTAAAGTGAAATCTGCAGCAGTGAAAACCAAAAGTTGTGGCACAGTAAATATGATAATATCTTTGAGCTTTCAATAGAAGAATAACTTGCTCTGTGACAAATATAGGACAAACTGAAGAATCAGATTAAACTCCAGAACATCAGAGTGTTTTTTGGTGCCAAAAGGTGCACAAGGAGATAATTCATTTTTGCGTTTTGATTTGAAAGATACTTCATCTTTATATCAGAAACTATGTAATGAAAAATCACACCATTTTCAAAGCAGACAAAATAGGAGAGAGGGATACAGGTGCTGTTTAGTTTGAAATATAAAAGATAGGAAGGGACATTTAGATTGATGAGAAAGCAAAACGTGCTTTTGTCCAAAAGATGGGTTTTTTCTTATCTAGTTTTCAGGCCTCCAGACACAAGAAGGGATCACTTCGATTTCTACATTAAAAACAAAAAAGACAGACAGGCATGTAGTAGTAGAATAAGCGATACAGAAGCTCAGATGGAGATGAGCTGAACTACATTTGCGTGTAGGTTCTTGCCTTCAACAGAAAAGTATTAGTGATTATAACTAATAAAACACCAATGGCAATATCTGTATTATCTGCCTTTTCTTTCAAAAGTGAAACTGGGATTTCTTTTGCTTGGTTGATTTTTCATATCCTAATAGCACAAGATCAGAAAGAATTTTTCTTCAAAATTCATGCTTTGTGTTTGCCTTTAATCTGATGTCAGTAGTGTTCTTCCAGTTCCTCTTTACCTATAGAATAGGCTATTTAATACTTAATCATTTACTTGTTGCTCTTTTCCCCTGTAGAAACCTATGAATCATGTCGTGTCAGAATGTGATCCCAAATAACGAACTTGTTGTTTGAAACAACAGAAAGCAGGTTTTTGAAAGAACAAATGAACATTTTGCCCAATAGTGAAATGAAGCAAGCATTTTCTGGTGTTTGGTTATTCAGGAGCATTTGGCCTAGGGGTTGGTGTTCAACTACCAAACTTCAGACTTCTAGCTTTGATTCCTAGTATAGGAATTTAGTCTCTAGGATTCATAGGCGCAAAATTAGGACGGGAAAGGGAGAGTATGATGCAAGGACTATGTGGAGGGACAAGAGGACAGTTCTAAGTATTAGAAGAGCTTAGGTCTCCAGAGAGTGATTCAATGCACCTTAAATAGGCTGCCGTGTCTCTTACAAGACAATTCTTAGTTTTCTTTGCTGTCTTTGACGTCCCTTTCAGCTTACAGACTTCCTCTGAGGACTTTTCAGCGAATAGGAGTGGAGTTGTTCTAGCTGGTGGGTTTTGTCCATGGAGCCTCCTGAAGTTTCATTCCACACATCTTTTGCCTCATCTGTTGTTAGAAGAGCGTGAACTCTTCAAAACCCTTTTCTAGTGGTGCTTCTAGCAGGAGAACTGGTAAAAACTTATGGAAGCTCAGATGCCTTTCCCTGCATTGCCTGCTAGTTACAAATAGCGTTTCATTGTACGTGATACTTCGACTAAATTAATAATCTAGTTTATATTTAATCAGTGGCATGCAGTGTTCTGTATGTGTGTGAGTGTGTAAATATACAAGTTTATGGATGTATATATGTAGAAAGCCGCTGACAAATGCCAAGCTACATTTTATTTATTGTGGTAATACTAGGCTGTCAGTCCTCACTCATTCTGAAAATGAATGTTGTTTATCTCTATGTGCTATCTAAGTATCAAGTGCAAGAAGTCCCGCCTCTGTATTGTCCTTGCAGCTTCTAGTGAATTCTCTCAATGCATCCTAATTTATTTTCCTCATCTGTTTCAGTTCATGTTAATGTCATGCAGGTACTTAAAATCTAGCTTGGCAATTCAGAGTCTGAATATAGGTCTTTACTGCTAACTCAGGTTCATGTAGACAATCCCGAGCTTTACTAAACATCATCTAGTTTAGCCACTGATAGAACTGCTGCCAACACAGCACAGGGCTCTCGCGAGAACTCTTCCGGGATCTCAGGCAAACAGCGGCAGATAGCCTGTGCATCATGATGGCATGTTGCTCTAATTAAAAGGTAATTCAGGATGACCTCACTATATGCTCCCTAATATTCAAATATAAGGGGAAAAGCAAGGATGCAAAAATAACATTTCCTTTATCTCTCTTCAAATTGAAAATAATTGTTATCTTAGGAACTACGGAGCAGGTAAGCATTATGTTGGAAACAAAACAGAAAAGGAAAGACAGTAAGTGCTCTAATACTCACTTTTCACCAGGTAATTAGGGAAGAGAGAAGTAGTGCCCCCAAAAACTGGAATTTGAAGCATTGGTTTTAATGGCCTCAAATACAATTTTGAAAATGCACCCAAATACCTGGTGCGATTTTTATGTAAGCAATGCTTATTCAGCTGCAGTGCTCTGTATAGAAATATAGCAGACAGGTTTTGCTTGAGGAATGCATTGCCCCATAACTGACTTGGAGCATCTCATCCACTGTTTCCCTATGGATAGATTTGCAGCTGGATTAAGTCTAATGTCACATCGTGTTTTCCCTGTCCAAATTAAAATAGCAGGCAGTTTCCTGCCTAGTTCCTCTGTAAATGGGATTGTACTTTTGACAACTCTACAACTGGGTGGCTTTGTGGCAATGCAGCAAAGTATCGCTGTGATCTTCAAGCACACCATGATGGTCACATATTGTGATTCAGAAGTTGACAGTGGTTTAGAGGGAATCTGATCGTTTGAATGCATGTTAACAGTTGAACCTTCTCACTACTAAATTCAGTGCTTTGCTGTATTTTGGTTATGCAAATTGAATGTTGTGAGCTATAATGAAATAAGAAAAAGCAAAAAAAGAGGAGATAATTATGTGATGGCATAATCCATGCTGTATCTGTTTCTTGAGCTTTGTGTGCCATCCTGGCCCCCATATTTCACAGAAGTAGTGTAGGTTTGAAAAATACTCAAAGTTGAATTGCAGAGATGATCAAACATATGGAATGGCTTTTAACCCACGGGAACAGTTGCATCATCACTCTTCAGCCTGGAAAAAGAATCCAAGGAAAGACTATGAGAAGCATAGAGAGGAAGGTGAAGAGTTTCTTCCTCTACAAGAACTTAAAGGGCCACAAAAGAGACTGGTAGGTAAAGTTGGTCCTCGCAGACCAGTCAATGAAAGTTTGTTTTTCAAAAAGTGATGAGTTGAGAGAAGCGAATTGTATGCAAGACACTCAAACACAAATGCAAACGAAGCCTGTGATGTGATTTGCCCAAGTGTAGAAGCAATTCCAAGAAATATCATTGCATGTCAGCCATCATCTGTATTCCTCACTAAGCATTCATTGTTTGTACTGCTGGAGACCTTGGAGATTTTAAGTGGAATTTCTTAGGATTAGAAGAGGTCAGGATTTCAACAGACAGAGAGGTGAGGTTTTCTTCTTCTGTCTAATAGGACATGTGACCTGTTTCTTAACCTGCCGTGTTAGACTTTATCTGGTAAACAAGAATGAATTCTCTCAATATCTGTTTGTAGGCAGTTTGCAGTTGGCGTCCTGAACATCTCTGTCTTTTATCCATCCCTGCTACTATAATTTGATGTGTATCTGTTTAAGTTTTGATGTATGTTTTGGTCTAACTATGTATTTGTTAAAAGGTGACCTTTTGATTTGATAGTTGGGCAGACTTCAGTGCTAATAAGCTGAAGGATTAGGTGCCTAATGAATCCTGTGTATAGAAATAATGATAGATGACTTATTAGGAATTCTACAGACACAGCATGGCCAAGCATGCTGAGGAATCCCTGGAACTGAACCAATCTTACAGTGGGAAGCTTTATTGATTACACAGAGACAGGGCACGTTTTAATCATTTTTACACCACTGTACTGCCTAAGGTACTAAAATCCATTAAATGAGGATTATAAACTTTGTTTTAAACTGGATCCTAAATTGTTTCTTGATGTACAGTCAACAGCAACTCTGTGAGATAAATCACAGTTACTAACTCATATTAAAATCAACTTGTTTAATTTTAATTGCTCATACACCTGACCCTCTGTGAGGCGGCTGTTCATAAAGCTAAATTGCTTTTCTCCCAGAATGGAGTTTCATTTCACTTCTTGGTACGTTTTTGATTTCTACACTAAACAGAATTTTGCCTTCCTTCCTCCCTCCTTTCTCCTGGCCCATGATTCTCATTTCTCTTCAGATAATTTTCTCTCTTTTTTTTTTCCTTCCTGTCCTCATTAGCAGAAGCTGCAGCCTTGCCAACAAGTCAACTTTAATAAATTAGGTGGATCATTTGAATTATTAGTTGATGTAAAGTTACAGACCTGAAGCTTTTTTCAGGAATCTTTGTTAGCCTACATTGCATGAGTGATTATGCTTGTGGACTCATAATCAGATGATAAAAACTGCTGGCTGTACTGATGGGTGTATTGTAAACAGGTACATTTGTCATATGCTTGTATTGTATTTTCTGTTTAGCTGCATGCGTTCTAGTGTCCTGTACTCTGTTTTTTTCTCAGGGGAATTCTTTAAAGCTATTTAGTCATTTCATTCCCTTGCTTGCATTTTCTGTCATCCTGTGGTTTGGTAGTGAAAGGTCCCTGTTCAGCATTCACCAATTTATTTCCATCTTTCTGTATCTGAAGTTAATCACAGAAAGGAAAGACTAATGCACCAGAGTCTTAGTCTCACACATAATATATTAAACATTACTGTTGCCTTAATCTTTTGGTAGAATGGGCTTAGTAAGACCAGCTTGCTGTCCATTATTGACACAATGAAGTGCTGCTCTGTTCTGAAGGATATTAGGTGCTTTCCGTTTTGAGGATTTTCTGTGTCCTTCAAGAGTCAGTGGAAGCTTCTGTTTGTGGTCCATACTTTTAGGTTGATGGGAAATGCAGGAAAATAAGAATAAAATCAGTGTTTTTCATTTATTGAAAGGTAGCACCTTTTTGAAAGAGAACAGGTGGATACAAGAGACAGGTGAGCAAGGCCAGAATGCTGGTTTTGGAAAACCAGCAATGGTTCCAGCACACCAGTTTTACAGCTACTGGATTTGTATAAGGCATTACAGTAATGGCATGTTAAGATAATCAGTGGAAAGACATTAGGGTGATTTGGACATGTTTTCTCTGATTCTTGATGCAAAGGGAGGCTGTGGTATGGAAGAAAAGCACATCTGAAAATCCAATACGATTTGAAGCTGAGGAAGTGTTTCTTATACAGTAGAAGAGGAAATGAAAACTTAACTGATACATAAAATAACAGAAAGTTACCAAGCATAATTACAGGAGTACAGAACACCAAGTAATTCTGTATGTACAGACTTTACTAAAACTGTTACCGTAATGATACTGTTAGACCCTTTACATTTTAAAGCACTCTGGATTTTCCCCTTGTTCCACTCCTGTTAAATAATGACGGTTTTTTCATATGAATGATTTCCATAATTTTATGAGTTTAGTTCAGATGTGACTTGTCTCTTTCTGCTCTATTTCTCTTTTTTTCACACACATTCCATGTGACTTTTGCAGCAGATTTTAAAATGCGAGTTGCCATCTTCCAGCGGGTGGGGGGCAGGACAGCACGCACCGCTGTCTTGATGTGGTAGTGGAAGGCTTGGTGAGGTAGGGAGCTCTTCTGAGTTCATCCTTTTCTTGTCTGCATGTAATGGTTTTCTCTGACTTTGGAATTCTGGGGTTTTCTAAGCCAATAAGAAATGCTAGAAATAGGGAAAGCGTTCTATAAATACAGCCATCTTGCAGAACTCTCAAGAGATCTTCTGGAGGCCACAGTCTGCTGAGCTTCACCTATTTATATAGAGTCCACCCTTTGCAGTTGGCTTGCCTTGTCTTTAAGCTTCCTTTGTCAAGGGTTGTATGAGAGCAGACAGAGCCCAAAGTCCTGTCCTGGGGGCTCCTGTCTCTGCTTCAAAAGATCAGTCAAGCCACACTTGATGGTTGCCTGTTTCTGTGTTGAATTTCTAGAGCTGCATGTCACTCAGCAATGCTAAGTGTGTCTTGGTTTATCCTCTCCTCTCTCAGTATCCCTGCTGAGCTACTATCTGTGTCTTGATATACAAAGAGGGTTTGCAAAATACAGCAAGATTTTAAAGGAGAATTTACCATTTGCAGGGATTGTTCTGTGAGGATCCATCAGCTTTGGGTTGCACTCCCTCGTTAGTCTAAAATGGCTTGAACTGCTTAATACGATTTTGGAACAAATAAACAGCTATCTTAGTGCAGCTTTGTTTTTCATTATCTAGAAGGGTAAAATTTTAAATTAGAGGTTTAGTGAAATGAACTTATGCTCTAAATAAAGCACAAATACTCTTATTTTATAAAGGTCTGACAAGTTACTCATTTCGTTTAGGTAGATCTCTCCACAGACCTTCCAGAGAGTAAAACAAATACAAGTTTTAACTGTTTTCCTCTGACTGAACCAAATTCAGGAAAAGATGTTTTGCTACAGCAAGAGGATGAGATTTGCTTCTATGTGCTCATAATCTGGGAGAATCGCTATTATGATTAATGGGCCATCTGAATCAGAGGAGCCCTGTGGCTCACATATACCAACCAACTATCGCAGTGATGGACATTGAATACAAATCTCACTAAGATAGAACTCAACGATATTCTCCCTGGTTTTTATTATAAGTCCCAGACAAACATTCCCAGAAATTAAAATCCTCTGGGCAATGTTAAATGGAACACAGCCTTGACTTGCAGGAATTTGTCTTCAGAATGGAAAAATTGTTTGTCTCTATGTCCAATTAATTCTTGTCTTTCATTTGAACCTGCCAGCAAGTTTGCCAGCCCAGTTTTGATGAGTTTTATTTATGTGATATAAATCCTTGTTGACTGAGAATTAGTCTCATATATATTGGAAGGAGAATTTTTTATTCACCAGCAACCTGGATCAAAATGTACACAAGAGACCTGAGAACAAAAGAATCTGTCTCACTTTATGAGCCACAGAGCCTATCACTCTGTTTAAATAGCTTTTGACCCAGCATGGCCCATACAAGCAACAGATAAACCATTGAAACGTTGATTGTTAACAGAAACCAAAATAGATATATTATCATCCTCCTGACTAAAACTCCTTTTACAACAAAAGTTTCAGAAATTCTTCAGACTTACATAATATGAGGAAAATTTTCATTTTCTGTACTTGCAAGAAGCCTCAATTTATTCCTCAAAATGAGAAACAGTAATGACCATAATGTTTTTGATCAAACCCTTAAGACATATTGCAGATTGAGAGTTATTGCAAGCTTCCTTTGCAAATTCTCCTTGGATTCATTCCAACATCTAGAATAGGCCTGTGGTATTTTGCTGTTATCAACTCTAATGTTACATTCCAATACAGATTTCCTACTCATAATCTTTCTCTTACCACAGAGGAAGATGGCAACACAGTCATTCTCACTCTTAGTATGAGAACATTGATCCTACCTAGATCATTTTGCCCTCCTTTGAAACTCATGCTGAGTTCCCGACTCACTGATGACTGTTGAGTGTATGAGAACCAGGACTCTTATGAGCTGGTACCTCCTGCTTCAGTTGGTGCTTTGACAAATTGTTTATCTTCTACAGCAACCTTGGGGACTTGCTTTGATGAAATGCTTGAGAAAGGTTGTATGTGCCCAGCAAGAATAAACAGTGACTTAAGCAGTTACCTTTGCTTACAGATATTATTTTTCTAAAATATATGTATTGTGTGACCTGCTGTCTTCAATGTCGCTGTTCCATTCTTGCACTATAGTTACTCTCTTCAAGCTAAATCAGATTTGTGTGCAGTCTGACTCAGCCTATACCCTGATGTTATGTGGCAGTGTCCACCAGGAGAAACTGGAGTATGAACACTGTGCAATAAATCAGGACCAAATCTGTGAAAGTCTATAGAAATCAATATTATTACAAACGAGTCTTGGCCATATTGAAGGACATATTTGAGTCAAAACCTCATTTCATGTTTTGTTTACTGGTAAAATAGCCTCCATTAACAGCTTGTCTACCTTTTTAGTTGCTCCCAAATAATATTTTACAATAAAAGCTGCAGAGTAGAAAGTATATGACAAAGAATTGTGAACTGCAGAAAAAAATTATGCCGACTTCATACTCTCTTGAACTTAATTTCTAGTTCTATATTCTGTTATCATTTGGTATGCTTAAGAGAACATGCATGTGAAAGAAGGAGAAGTATAATTTAGTATATGGCAAACTTAAAATTTGCGTGCGTAATTCTAGATGTCACAGGTTTCTGAAGAATGGAGATGGACAAGCACAGCTAGCTGACTTTTTCTGCAGGTACACAAGTATCTGCATTGTGTATAATCACATAATGTATATTTCTACAACACATGAAATTCCCTAGAATGATAAAATTATTTGTGGTTTGAGCCTGAACTACAATCAGCCATTGTAGCATGAAAATAAAGAAAATGTTAAATTTTCAAACCTTTGTTTTAAAATGTTCAGTTGATAGAAACAAAGGAAAAGGAAAAGTTAAGCAGTGGAAGTCATAAAAATGTAGATTTAGTTCTAAATCAGTAATCTAAGATTTTTCTAATAGCAGAAGCCTGCCCTGAAGGTAACAGAGCTGAATCGGATCTCCAGAAAGGGATCTGGGATTTAAAGCATTTGCAAAGATTTGAAGGCAGACTGTTATCAAGAAAGCAGTTGTCGTATTGGGGTTTATATGGCAGGCATTACCCCTTACAAAAGGCGTGCAGAAATTCCTTTGCTCTGCTCAGCATGGAGAAGGTCTTATCTGGAGTACCTGGGCAAAGACAGGACATGGCACTGCAAAAAAAAGATATGTACACGCTGAGGAAAAGCCATAGGAGACCAAAAAGAACATTTAGAGAGCTCTAAAATAAACCCTCGAGGGAAAGACTTGTGGAGCTGCTTCATATAGAAAAAAGATAAAGGAATGATACGTAAAATATAGCTTCAACATGATAAAGGTGTTATTGTCCGTGTCCATACAAAATAATGAATAAAATACATCTTAAAATCTCAGGAAAAGCTTCCTAGTGATAAGGTTAATTGAACACTGGAATAAAGGTGGGTTTAAACAAAAGCAAAATAAGCACTTGTGTAGGCAGCAGTAAAATCCTAGAAACAGCCCATCTGTTCACTCAATCAACATCATTTTGGTGTCCAGACCTTGCAAATCCATAAGGCCCATAACTGAGTGATGCACATCTGGCCCCTCTTCATGATTTTCCCTCCTGTACTCTTTGCTTTTAGAGGAGTAGTTTTATGAGCAGGAGACTGTCCCAGCAGTGGCAAAGGTGGTGGGGAGGATCTGGAATTCCTCCTCTAGCTTCATACTGCTGGCTTGCAGCACCTTGTTCAGGCGTGCTGCAGTGGCCTCTAAACTGCTACTGATCTAAATGTCATGGCCCCAAGCAGAAGAGCAGACCAAGTTTGGGAGAACTTTTTGTGAAATCCTGAAAAGTCTCAGCAAAATTAAAGTTTGCTGACAATAGAGGGAGATGCATGAGCAAGCCCTAGTAAGAACTGATACAGGCAGGAGTGTGGGGAGCCTCCATCACTGGCTTCATTAATAATAGGTTTGACAGTTGTTTTAGAGCTGGCACTGATTGGGTCCTGGGATAGAGAGATGGCTTATGTGGCTACTCAGTTTCCCTTCCGTTATTCCTTTGTTGTTTGCGTCTGTAGTGAGAACCCTTTTAGAAAGGGTCTGATTCCAACCACAGCCCCTATTGTGGACTTCTTGTGAGTGGAATGACCATATGAAAAAAACATAGAATCATAAAATAGTTTGGGTTGAAAGGCACCTTAAAGATCATCTAGTTCCACCCCCTCTTCCATGGCAGGCACATTGGGAGATGGCTAATTTAAAATATTTTTTAAATTATTCAGTGTTCTTGTAAAGATTTTTCCTAAGATGAGACTTCTTTATATATTTATAAATTCTAGAATATTTCTAGGTTAAACACATGTGCAGGTTTTGAGGAGTGTGATTAGAGTTCCTGGAACTGTCCCTACATTCTCAGGTCACCTTTAAAATTCACTTTCCTATCCGTGCATTGGTGACCCAGAGGTTTCCTAAAGAACAGGACACCCCTGCCCCCCAGGTAGGTTTTCATGGCCACATTATGCGCTGCCACAATCCCAGTGAAGCTGATGGAATCACACAACTGGAGAATTACTGGTTAAACAGCTAGTTCTGAGTATGAGATACTGGGTTGTTTACTGAGGTGCTCCCAAGTAGTTGATAATAGGCAGATAAGAGTTGTTTTACACTGCATGGGTATTTTTTAACTGTATGGGTAGATAGTGAAGAACTGAAGCAGGCGGTTAGTGAAAATAATTGATTTTCAAACTACAGTTCTTTCTCAATTAAAACTAACCTGAGGCGCTCAAAAGCTATAATTTAAAGTTGTAATAGAAATCCAAGCAATTCCTCACTTGAAGTGATTTTTTTTTTAATACAATAACCATTTTGAGTCATGCGAGCAGTAAAACCTACTTCTTTTACTGTAAATTGTTTAAACTTACGTTTTTCTTTAATTGGATTAAAATTTATTTTGGTTTGATTTTTAAATGTGTTCCAACCAGAAAATTGGAGGCCACTTCTCATACTGGGGAAATAATGGGTCCCCGCTCTGATGCAATCAGCTGTAACTTTACCATTGGCTTTGATGACGCCACATCTTACCCACTACCCTGAAACAAGTTTCAGTAGAGAAAACCAGAATCAATATCAGCCCTGGCAGTGTCCAGTACCTTACTTTCATGAGCTTACGAGTGACTACTAGTCTGGTCACTTTGGTTCCAGTGTGTTTTGTACAGGTCTGTTTTGTAGAGATGAGAGAAGCCAGTATTTCTAATGAAGAATTTAATGCTTAAAGCATTGGGATTATTTCTTAAAACAAAGATATTAGAGAATCACTGAATTGTTTAGGTTGGTAAAGACCTTTAAGGTCATTGAGTCCAACCCTTAACCCAGCACTCCCTACGCATCACATCCACACATCTTTAAATCTCTCCAGGGACAGTGATTCAACCATCTACCTGAGCAGTCTCTGCCAGTGCTTGACAACCCTTTTCGTGAAGTAATATTTCCTAATATCCAGTCTAAACCCTCTGTGATACAACATGAGGCTGTTGCCTCTCCTCCTATCGCTTGTTACTTGGGAGAATCATAGAATCATAGAATCACCAGGTTGGAAGAGACCCACCGGATCATCGAGACCAACCGTTCCCATCAATCACTAACCCATTACTTAAGTCATACTCATTTGAACCTTCCCTCTCCATCCTCCCAGCACAGAAGAGAAGAGACATAGCAGCAATATCCATAATAAACATGCTGTGAAAATAGGGGGGGAATTTAACCCAGGCCCTCAACATCCATCACCCTTATTACAGTCCTGTTTTAAGACTCATGTTTCCGTTCCCTCACTGATCTGCTCAGCAGCCTTTCATTTTTCCAACCTGGTTTGGTGAAAAATTTTGTATAGGCTTGTTTTTGTGAGATGGAATTTGTAAAATGTTGTGGTTATTTGACATTGGAACTTACAAGAGAAAATATGATATATGTGAGATGGTGCTTCTATGAAGTGACATACAGTAACAGTTACTGTCAGCTCAAGGAAGAATAGATACCTTTAATGGCATTTCTTTTATTTCCAATTCAGGTTTGTCTCATTCCCTGAAACGACAGGAATAATATTTGTTTGTGGCAGAAATGAATTCTTGTCCAAGAGGTTTCCCCTTGCTTGTGGGCCCTATTAACAGAGTAACCTCAGTATCGTTAGGTCTACTCAGTACTTTGACTTTGCTAGAAAATATTGATCTGCAGCATGATCTGTCCAAGGGCAACAGCATCATTAATTGCTAAGTGATCTGCAAAACAATTAGAGACCTCCTGGCTGTTGTGCAAATAGATGAATGGAGCTGTCTAGCTAATCAGATACAGTTGTATCCATCTCTGGACCCAACTGTGGCCTTCAGAAATATCTCCAACATCTGTCACTTCCCCACTTTTCATAATAACATATGCCACACTCTGCTCTGCGGGGCTCCTGCTCAAAAGCCTTTGAGGAGAATTTTCGGGGAAGGGGGGTGATGGGCAGAGTTTTAAAGAAAATTTGTATCCCATATCTACATTCTCGGATTAGCTTTTTGAGAGACAAGCAGGATTATGCCAAAGATTATAAGCACACAAGAAGCTGTGACTCACATTTGCATTAATGGCATGAAGGCAGGGCGAGTATATTAAAAATTAACTCAGAACCTGGATGTGATGAGTTTAGCTCTGAAGGAAATGAATAGGATTGATGATTTTCTAGTCTATGTCGTTAAGCTCCAAGTGCAATGGGAGCCTACCCTTAAATTGGGTCTCTGAGGACCAAATGGTGAATAGTAAAAGCCAGACAGTGCATTTATCAGTGTCAGATTTCTATATGAAGGAAACTAATTAGGAAGGAAATACACAATTGGTACTAGTCCCCTTAAAGTTAGATGGCGCAAATGTTACATAAGTACAAATGTACATAAGTATCCTCTGCTTAAAATGCTTGGTGATTACTGGGAAAAACAGAGCAGCCACTGTCAAACGTATTCAATCAGACAGTTACCCGAGAACTGAATTTGTGACATGGTAGAGTGACTCTGGTAAGATGTGTTCCTGTGATCATGCTCGTGTTTTCTTAACTACTCCTGTTGCATGTTTCTGGGGTCTTTGAAGGATTTAGTGTTTGGGGGAGCATGAGTAATCTGTATTTTCTTCAAAATAAATTGTATTTTCAGTAGCGTCTTACAGGTTGTAAAAGTAAATAGTTTGTTTAGTCTCTGGACAATTCACTATTGAAGATGAGATTCAGGATTAGATGCTAATGTTTGTGTTTCTTCTATTCCTTGTTTACATATGTCGTTGCTTTAAAGCTCTTTTAATTTTTATCCGGCATTGAGATTTGTTAGCAACATGCTTATAACGGTCACTGTCATTCTAGCTAGAATTTGAAGTTATTTTTGGTTTTAATGATTTTAAGATATTTCCCTCAATACAGTATTAGTTTAGTGCAAGAACAATGAGAAATACACCCAGTGCGTAACTTCCAATATTTTTATTGCTATATCTGGCCTTATTTTAGTCAGTAGAGTTCCACCGAAAAGTCTGTTCTTTTTTTTAGTACAGGGCTTGCTACTGTGCAAGGTCCAGAAGAGGAGTAGAAGCAGGAAATCTTGTACTTGGGAACAGAAGTGTGTAGGCTGCTTCTTTATGTGTGGTTAAGTGCCTGCTTCTTTTAAGGAGTGGTTAATCTTTCTAAATCAGCAGCAGATCCACTGACCATCCTTCCAATCCCTCTGAAGGAAAAGGATGAGGGAGTCCCTGCAGTGAGTGATTTGAGTGCAATCCCCATTATCCTGTGCCTCTGGGCAGGGCTCTGTGAAAGAGCCAGGAGGATTTATCTGGTAGATAGAAGGGTTGGAGGGAGAAAGTGAGCCTTTTATAACCAGAAAAGCAACTTGCTTTTTGTTCCTTTAAAAAGCAGTTCCTAAAAAATATTGAACTTTTCTATAAAAGCAGCTGTGTGCTTTCTGTTCATATTTTTGTCATTTGAACATCAGTATTCTACACATTGATCCCGGCAATACTATTTTTACAAAAACGATCCCTGTTTCAGTAGAACATTTTCGTGATACTTTCATTGACTTCAGGCCAGGGTGTGGGTAGGTGCTGCAACAGAGTAATAAACTGACTTTTCACTTATGCAGACAGGTCTTCCGATGTGCTGTAGATCATGTATAAAAATCAGTCTGGTGATCCTGTCCCTTTTCTGCTCTGTTTTATAGCCCCAAAAGGAAAAGAAGAGCATGAAAAATACTTAATACTTGGCAAGCTCCCAATTTAATTTTCACCCATATATCCTGCTGCCCTCTATTCAGATAAAACCAAACATAAATCACAATGCAGGTCACAAGGATGGTAGCAGAAAGATGGAAGAAACAGCCTAAACAGTGACAACTGACTTTTCCAACAGCACAGCACCGCAAAGGGTAGGTGTTCATAGCGGAGGAGGCTTGGTCTTTATTCATGTGTGATTTTAGTTTTCACAGTTACTGGGATGCTTAGGATCGGAGAAGACTCCCACAACTTAGCTATGTTTTTCCTAGCACCGCGGTTGCATTACTGGCAGATGGATTTTGAAGCTGCAACTGTGCTATTTCACTCACATAAGCAAAAAGCTTTCTTGGGAAAGCGCGTTGTACTGACTTAGTTACACATAACACAATAATTTTTCTTGAGTATAAGGTGTAAGAATGGATGATTTGGACCTATAAATGTTTTATACGGTGGAAATTACTCTTTTCCTGAAGAAAAAACTTTGAATTCTTTCTGACACATCCTCAGTTTTTTACAGTCAGAATATTATCACAGAGGTGGGCCACTGTAGTGCTGTGTGGGGATTCTCTGTAGGTCAGGCTCCACATCTAGCTTGTACCTCACGTGCATAAATCACTGTCCCTTCTATCAATAAAAGTATCATGCCTGTCTGTACCAAAAGTCTACAGCAATCCAGAAATAAATGAGGGTTTCTGTAGTACTTAACATCATTGCGTTCTTGTTTAATAAAATAAGCCTTTTATGAAAACCAGCAAATTTTCTACCTGACAAGATTGGGGTGAAAAATAAACATCCATGAAAGGTTGTGGGGTTTTTAGGTACTGCAAAAGATCCATGCATCAAAGTAGTTAATTTCCTAAGTCAGTTTACAAATTCCATAACTAAATTAAAGCTGGATGATTTGTCAAGTTTTTCCTTTATAACTGCATTTATAAAATGACTGTCCCATTACACTCTGCTTTCTGGAAGTACACTACTTGACCTCAGGCTCATAATTTTGTCCATATTACCCTTCATTGAGATGGAGGAAAGCTGGAGTAGCTTCCCTTATCACCATTCCTCTATGGAATTTCTTCCCTATCATTTAACCCCTGACATCCAGATCATGCCACAGTTAACTAGGATACGTGTAATTAGCATATATCTAAGTGTAAATATGCACATGTAACTAATTCCTTACAAGACTAGAATGTATGTGGCTCCTGGTTTTTCTTTTCCTTGATGTAATTTGTACCTTGAAAGAAAAATCTTAGTGTGTTTTTATGCAGGACCTAGGAAAAGAAATAGTTTTGTTTTGGGAGAACAGGAAAACAGATTAACAGTTTAAAACTAACTTTAAAAATCGCATCTAAGACAAGTTACATGCCAAGCTTCAGCCAAAAATACTTTTTGCAGCCAAATTGTCAAACCCACTGAAAGAGCATTTATAATGGAATTGCTGATGCAACCTTTATTGTAGGGATATGAATAGCTCTAATGAAAAGCTTCAGTAGATGCTCTGGCAAGCCTAGTGCTAAAAATTATTCTGAATTTGTGTGGCATTCAGAAAATGCTTGAAGTGGCCAAAATGTTTACACCATCATTATCATTTTGACAATATCTCTTTTATCCCAAAAGAAGTCAGTGATGAACAAATTCAAGCAACGTGTGCGCCATGCTTATTTAGCATCTGTTACGCATTTTCTTGGCAGCGTTGTTTTCTGTAAGAAAACAAGGGCCAAGGGCTCAACCACCGACTTAGAAGCAGTTGTGTTGAATCAAACATTATTGCCTATTGTGTCATTTTAAGGTGTATTAGTGAACTGCATTATGTTTTTTCCTGATGATTTGATTTTGGTTGATAATTGGGAAACTCCTGGGTGTAAGCACGATAGTAAAATCCAGAGTGGCAGCATTTTGGAGTTCTGTGTCTTTCCTTTGTTTCAGTGATAACCGCCCCTTTGCACAGCTTTGAAATACTATTCACTCTCTTATTTTTAGAGAAGTCATGCAAAGCTTTGTTAATCAGGGGCTACTTACAGATATGGCATTGTCCTGTGGGTGCATAACTCTAGACTCCTGGAGCAGGTCCAGGTAGGTATCAGATGATAGTAATTAATGGTTGGCTTTTGGTGCATCATAGCATAGGATGCCTATGTGCAATTGCAGGTTGTAGTAGCCTCATCTCTTTTATCTCCTTTCTTTTTCCTACTTATATACTTCCAGGTGATGAAATAGTGCCACTCCCCCTACTTGTGATGGTTTGGCTACTTGTGAGATTGCTCTGATTAATCAAGTTTGGGTGCTAAATTGATTTTACTAAACTCTTGCTCAGGGAACCATCAGGTGAATTAAACTTGTCCTGTATTGACTTCCCTAAGCTGAGAAGGACTTGACTTATGCTAAATCAATATAAATCAAATAGAAAATTATTTAAAATGGTACACAGAAGTGTTTGCACAACTATAATGAAATAAATTTTAAAACACAGTTTAGACAAGTTCGATATGATATGATCCAGGCTTCAGGCTGTGTTTCTAAGGATTTCATTGCTGATGGCAGTAGAACCGGATTGTCTTTACAAAAAAAAAACTTTCCATGTGAAATTTCTTAAAAGATAGCTATTTTTTTTAAAGAAACAGGAGTTTTCCCTCATTTTCATACAGCAAATGTTAGAATTTCTATTTGAAAATTACTGCACTGTTTTAGAAATGTCAAAGGAAGAATGTTGACAGAGCCTCATTTTGAAAGAATTTCTAAATGAAATAAATGGGGTTTTTAAGTGACAACTGCAAATGCTGCTTCATGTCACCAACTACTGAAAAATGTAATTCTATAAGATTTGGAAATTCTTCATCTGTTCCTTTTTAGTTTCAGAAATAAAAGTCTGGAAAAGGAAATTGAGACTGAAAAGAAAAATCGCTTTAGTTGGAAATCTTTAAATTGGATTTGAATCGAGGAGATTTGCTACCAACTAAAAATGCTTATATACTGGTTTTAACAAAAACTCTGTCTGTGCAGCTGGGGTGCTAGCCCAGAAGGAGGGAGTCTCTTGTTTGTTTTCTGCTTGTCATCAGATTCAAAGCATATTATATTTTTTTTATACCAAATCATTCTGAATGAGATGGGAAGATATGTGAAGTTTTTGCTTGCACAATCCCTGTGTTGGAGGAGAAATCTTTGTGCATCTTCACGTCTTCATGAATGCCTGATGTTTCAATCAGGAAAAAGAAACCTGTTTTCATGGAAGTGTTTGAAAAGTTTGACTTGAGGAATAGAAGTATGTTCTGAAATGAGGGAAGCTGCTGTGAAATGGAGTTCTTCTCTGTTGTTGTGACCTGGTCTGCACATCCTATTTAGCTCTGGAGTTTTCTTTAGTTGTTCAGATTGCATTTATTCAAACCAATTGCTTGATTTACTGGGTTACTACTGCCATTTTCTTTCTTATCGCCGTTCTACCTCCTTCCCTTCCCAAGCAGTTGGATGTCTTTGCTATAGAGTTTATGACTGTACATGAGAAAATCAGAAATTACCAGCTATATTATGTAATCCTAATCTTTTCTTCAGGGGCACACAGTGCTTAGAGAAGGAATCTCTTGCATTGAACAACAATTAAAACCAAAAATTGGCTCATAACGATGGCACTTGGCACAGTTACAGCTCATTGCAGTCTTAACTGATAGTGGGTCCTTTCTCAGTGTGAGATTTAATTTTCTTTTAGGTAGCTGGCTGTGCTTGGTGTCAGTACATATAAACCAGCTTGTCAGCAGCTGCTTGCACACTGAGATGGGAAAGTGCCCCGTGGGAAGCAAGAAGAAAACCACTTCTTAGCATCCTATCACTGTAGGACTCTGTGCAGCACTGTCATCATGTCAGGGTTGAGCTCATATATTATGGATATTGAGCTACAGGATATCTTATAATTTGAAGCAAAGAAGCTGAGGTATGCTGGGAGAGTGGGAGAGGCAGTACTAAGAACTGTCATGTTAATTATGACACTGATGACACCAGCCCATAAAGCTGCTGAAAGCAAACCAGCATCTGTCTGCTTTCCACTTATATATGTGTGGGTTTTTTTTTTGAGTGACTACCTACAGTACTGTGATTTCTGTGAAATTTAATGGCAAACAGAAAAATTATGAGATAAGTATAGGGTAAAGCAGAAACCGCTTGAAGAAGCCTGTTCATATAAAAATCAGTAATTATCTATTTAGTGTGTGACAGTGTAAGCCTGCTATGAGTTTGGAATGAAAGAAACCAAAAAAAAAAAAGTAATCAGAAGAAAGTAAAAGGGATGTAATAAGGATATTGACTAGAGCAAATGCTCAGTTTGTAATCCTTTGGTGCTCAACATCTTTCTGGATGAACTTTGTAATTGCTTGAACAAATCCAAAATCACATACACATCTTTTTTTCCAGGGATCAAAATGTGATAGATCAATAAATATCTTCATTGATCCAAAGTTTTCAAACTTGCTGTTTGGAATAAAAGGTCGACTTGATGCCCATAAATATACCTCGTAGAAGCTATGTGGTATATGTCCCAATTCACAAGGGAGTTGTGAATGTTGGATTTTTGTTAACTAGCCTTATCTGCTTCTAAAATTCTGTGTTTCGGGAACAGTGCAGGACCCCAGAGGACTCCAGATATTCTAGTAAATGCTTTAGCTTGTTCAACATTGTGTGTAGTTTACATTAATAAATACTGGATAAAACTTTACAACTTTTTTCATATAGTAATGGGAGGATCTGCTGGTTTTGGTTTGTGCCTTTTTGAGCTAGCTCAAAGAGCATTTTCACCTTTTTCTGAGGTCTCCTTGTCAGAAACATTAAAAGTTGTCACTGAGTATTTAATCAATTTCTAGTGTTCAGTTCTTTCCTGGTCAGATTTTACTGTTGTGGAAGACAAACTAAAAAGGTTTCGCTCTCTGAGCCTCCAAACATATGTGGGAACTATAGGAATGCTGCTTTTGCTGCTGAAGCTGTGATACATCAACATACCCATGTAATCTGCACACAATTCCATGAAACCTCCGGCTGGCAGCCAAATAGAAGGAAGCATTAGCAGGTAGTAAACGGAAGATCAGTTCATACAATCTTTGATCAAACATTACCACGGGTGTTACAGAACAGCCGCAAGTTATAATAACGTAGGTGGGGAGTCAGAAGCAAAGCTTTCCAAATGAAACGGTTGGTTTTGGCTTCCTGTACTGCAGGGCATGATAAATAATAAAGCTCCTCTATCTATTGGCTCAGGACATGCATGAGAGGGCACTGGGAAGGTGCAGGTAGTGGGAAGGAGGGTGTCGGATTATCTTGCTCTGGTGCACCAGGACAGGTGCTCTGAGGAGTGAGAGGTGTCGCTCAGGGAAGCTGAGGACGGTCAGATGGGGGAATGTCCAGAAACAGGAAAGGCCGGGCAGGGAAGGAGCTTGTAGCAGAGTTGTAGACTGGGTGATTTCTAAAGTAAGTAGGGGGCCTGCACAAAGTTAGGAGTAAACACAAGATCAGGCTTTGGAAATGATGGTAAGAGCAAAACTTTCCTGGAAGCTCAGGTGGAAGTGTCTTGATGATATCCAAGCTGGGAAGCCATTCAATGTCACTGGCTAGAAGGTCTAGCATTTTATTAAAAGAGTTCTCTTCTAAAATGAGATTTTTGTCTCCTAGTAAAACTTGCCCTTAGAGAGTGGAAGTGTTTGGTGTCTTTAGCATGTTTGTGAAGGAAACTCTCATATTACAAAGCCAGGATTTCTATTACAAGATTTTTCAAGAGGTCATGGTGCCTGTAGATGCGCTGAGTACATAGCAGGCAGATTCATTGTTTTCATGAAAGCGATAGTGGCATTAAGAGCTCATAAAGGTCTATTTCCATGTTAGGTGCAAGGTAATGCAGAATTATGGTGACTTCAGAACTCTTTTTGAAGGTTTCATTTCAAAGGCTGATCCTTGACTAACCTCCTGCTTGTGGTTAAGGCTGCTGCTTGTATATGTGTGTGTATTCCATGATGTAAATTCTGAGTTAAGTAATTCCGAGCAGAATATTCTTCAAGAGGACAAGTAGAAGGAAAAGCCAGGCAATTGTTGTCTTTGAAAAATTTTCAGCAAAAGAAATATTTAGTTGTGGAAAAAACCCAAACGATATGTGACTCTGAACAGATTAGTAAATGTTCCCTTTTTTAAAAAAAAAAAAAAAGCTGAAAGTATATTTTAAAACTTGCTTTAGAAGCTTTATTTGAAGAAACTCCACAAACTAAGCATTGCTTTGGTTGACCAGCAAGTATTTTGGGGATTTTTTTTTTCCATAAGAAAATAAAAAAGCTTTTCTTCAACTGACCTGAAACAATGATCTGTCTTACGGGTGTAGGGCACAGTTCTTTACACAGTTTGGCCTGTCACTCAGTTGAATAAAGATGACGAGTTCTGACAATTTCTGGGTCAACTTTAGTCTTTTATCATTTTTGCAGTTAGTATTTATTGACAGCAAGTGCACTTGGATACAGTGGTATCTGGGGATTTTTTGAATGCTCAACAACATTGTTGAATTTGAAGTATATTTTCTGTATTGGTATTCTGATTGGTATTTCATAGCAAAGCAGAGAGGGGAGGGGGGGGGAAGCTGAAACTGCTGAAGCTCCTGAGCTTAAACTTAAAAGACAGTGTTGGCAAGAATCTGTTGAATACAGAATCCACATATACCCTGTACGTTTCCAGGGGCAGAACTTTCTGCAACACTTTATAGCTAAAGTAGGACTATTAGTCTGAAATGCTCTGAGCACAGAGGTGTTTTCCCGCTAGGGAAAAAAGAGAGTTTTAACACTTTGTATCTGGTAGATCTGTTTATATTCAGTCTCCTTTGAACTAAATCTTTTGCATTTGAGAAAAATCCGTTGCAAGAATCATGTAACTATTTAATTAAACCAGCAGCACTTCTTTCTGCAAGTTTTGCTACTAATTGTCTCTCTTTAAAAACTTTAAAAAGTTACTGGCATTGAATTGATTTTTTCAAAAAGCCTAATAAAATTAGTTTGTGAGGATGAAATAGTCCACTGATGTACCTCCCATCATACAATTTACAACAGTGGAATTATCCAGGGGTAATTTATGCAAAATTAAGCCCTCAGAGAGCAGGTGGAGTTAGGCCTGACTTTAGAAATGATGGATGCATCCAGCCAGCAATAGCTGCATTCATTATATCATCTGAAATGTGGTTTAGTCACATAAAGTATTTAATTTAAATTATTCCAGTACTTGTGATAGAAGACAGGGAGGATGGTCTCAAATATTAACAGTTCCATTATTCTTTAAGCTGCCAGTCATTAGCAAACCATATATTATGGAGGAGGAGGTTAAATGGCACTGCTGAAACAGTATCTTCTCCTTTATTAATAATACTGCTTGCATGATTCTCTTCTAAATAATAGATTGAAGCTTTTCACTACCAGCAGGCAGACCAGTGGGCAACTGTAATTTAAAAAGCAGGTTACTAAAACTATATTTAGGGAGAAATAAAAACAGTTAAAATAGAGCTTGAGCTGGCTTGGGATGCTATATTAGGCAAAGGATGTTGACAGATAGTAGCAGAATTTGATATCTGCTACATGCCTGAAGCTATGAAATTGTAGACTTTATGATGTTTAACATTTGATTTATCTGAAGAGTTGTGCAAAGTCAGATAAATAACAATGGATTACTGCTTTTTTACTTTCTTTTTTTACCAGTGTCCCTTCACGGACAGAATATTGCCAACATGCTAACTGGAGGAAGGTGTCAGGAGCCTTACGGGAGGAGCTCCTCAAGAGAGGTGAATCCAGGGATGCTAAGTGTGATTGTAAGGTAAGTGAAATTTCAATTGATTTAGACACATGCGCTGTGTGCACACATCATGGCTTTAGTTGCAGAGGCATTCTCTTCTTTCAAGAATTCCACACCAAAGTTATTGCGCGGTTGTCAGGAGAAAACCGTCTCAAAAATTGATTGCAATTAGGGAGGTAAGTACAGAGCCACTTCTACTGCATCCTTTACAAGTGCCCTTTCCCCTGAACTTGGTAAATAAAACCTCATGTCTTCATCCTTAAAAGGTGGAATCCTGCTAGGATAATAGGTGCTTCAGACTGTTTCTCTGAAGAAAAATATTTCTGGGAAATGTACTGCTTTCTGATGGAGTAAAGTGGACTGGAAAAGAAGAATAGATTAAAGCTTTAGTGTATTTAGGTGGAGGAAGACGTGGTTGTGCTGTTTAACATTTTACGTTACATGTGGCTGACATGTAAACTTGCTTTTATTTTTCTACATAATCATTCATACAAGTACTAATGTGTCAGCCACTCTTTGAGGGATTGTAGCTGTGTTTTGCTGAATTTTGCACCTCTGAAGGCAAACGTATAACCTGAGGCAGGAAAGTTGTTTGCTTGTTTTGGTTTTTATTTGTCATTGTGAATTCTGTATAAATTCAGTCCTACAGTATCTGTTACTCGAGGTGGGAATTCTCATAAATCATTAAAACTTTATAACAACAACAAATATGACCTGAAACTGATACCACAGAGTCCAGAGGAAAATGGGGTTTTTAATAAAGGTCATCATCAGTGCTCTATGAGCCCAATGCAATGGAAAAATCTTTGCAGTATTAACACAGCTTAAATTACATGGGCTAGTTGGCATTCTCTCCAAAATAAGCGAAGACTGATCTTTGGACACAAGCTGTGAGCTGTGTTAAATTGCCTCTGCTAAATATATGCTAATTGGTGTATGAATGAGATTTTGTTAATCTTCTGCTTAAACAAGTAGGGGAGAAAAGCTGGGAACAAGTCCTCATTTCCCCCTTATAAGAAAAAAGACTTGCTATCGTAATAATTTGTATTAGCAAATAAAATGCAAATAGCTATTTGTAGATAAAGCAAACAATTAACAAGCATTATTTGGGAACAATATACCAAAAATACATGTTCCTGCTTCACTCAAGTATTTCTGAGGATTAAAAGTGACAGAAAATCACACAAACTATGCAAGTAAAGGTCTTGAATGTAGTTTTGGGTTCCCCTGGTTTCTTCTACCATGAGAAAAAATTAGTTAGCTGGGATGCTTTGATGTCCTAGTGAACCACAAAATTCAAGTAACGGAATTAGATTTGTGGTTCAACAGAGGCTCCCAACTGTGTTTTGTCTCAATTCCCTCTTCTCCCAAGTGACAGGGGACAGGACAAGAGGGAATGGCGTCAAGCTCCACCAGGGGAGGTTCAGGCTGGACATTAGGAAAAAATTCTTCACAGAAAGAGACATTGGGCACTGGCAGAGGCTGCCCAGGGAGGGGGTTGAGTCACCTTCCCTGGAGGTGTTTAAGGCACAGGTGGATGAGGTGTTCAGGGACATGGTTTAGTGTTTGATAGGAATGGTTGGACTTGATGATCCAGTGGGTCTTTTCCAACGTAGTGATTCTATTATTCTGTGATAATTAAGTAACGCATTTATAACCTACCATAATTTGAAGCATAAATCATTGCATTTTTAAGGGCTTTATTTTATTCCTTCAGTTTGGCATAGTGCAAAGCTGGGGCTATTTGGTTTTCATACACCATGCCAGGTTTTTCACAGGCTATACTGGCTGTTCCTTCATGTAGCCTATGAAAGGAGAGCTTGCCGTGGCCTTGGGAAGAGGGCGCAGCACTGAACCAGAAATGGAGAGGGGATGAAAAAGCATAGGCACAGGACCCAAACAGAGAGTCAGTGCAAAAATATGAATGATAGAAACTACCTGTTAAGGCAAATTCTTCTTTGATTTTATCCTTTTTAATTTTTTTCCCCTCCTTTTGTGTCNGTCCCAGGCCATACTGGCTGTTCCTTCACGTAGCCTTTGAAAGGGAGAGCTTCCCCTGGCCTTGGGAAGAGGGTGCAGCACTGAACCAGAAATGGAGGGGGGATGAAAAAGCAGGGTCCAGTGAGGCACGGACACAGGAACCATACAGAGAGTCAGTGCAAAAATATGAATGATAGGAACTGCCTGTTAAGGCAAATTCTTTGATTTTATCCTTTTTTATTTTTTTCCCTCCTCTTGTGTCCTCTTTTATGGTTTCCCCAAATGGAATGAGTGCTTTCCTCTCTGCANAACAGCACTGGTAGTTACTATATGTTAGTATTTCCCCCTCCCCAGGACTGCTCTTTCCTTGCCTTCTCGTGCAGCTAAGTTCAGTTCTGGAATNGAACTGCCTGTTAAGGCAAATTCTTTGATTTTATCCTTTTTTATTTTTTTCCCTCCTCTTGTGTCCTCTTTTATGGTTTCCCCAAATGGAATGAGTGCTTTCCTCTCTGCAACAGCACTGGTAGTTACTATACGTTAGCATGTCCCCATCCCCAGGACTTTTCTTTCATTTTCTTCTCATGCAGCTAAGTTCAGTTCTGGAATCCTCAACACATGATGGACAGGGATCTGTTAGAGTGACTCCAGAGGAAGAGATCCAAGGGCTGGAGCACATCCCACACGAGAACAGGCTGAGAGAGTTGGGGTTGTTCAGCCTGGAGAAGAGAAAGCTCTGGGAAGACCTTAGAGCATTTTCCAGTACTGATGGGGGCTCCAGGAAAGCTGGGGAGGAGCTCTTGATCAGGGAGTGCAGGGATAAGCTGATGGGGAACAGTTTTAAACGGAAAGAGGGGAGATTTAGATGAGATATTAGGAAGCTATTTTTTCCTGTGAGGGTGGTGAGGCACTGGCCCAGGTTGCCCAGAACTGTCATGGCTAACTCATCCCTGGAGGGATTCAAGGCCAGGTTGGATGGGGCTTGGAGCAACCTGATCCAGTGGGAGGTGTCCCTGCCTATGGCAGGGGGTTGGACCTGGGTGGGCTTTAATTAAGGTCCCTTTCACCCAAACCATTCTGTGGTTCTGTGATGCTGTAATACCTAGTCAGCCTCACTAGCAACTTGGTAGTGAATCCAAGAGTTAGACCCCAGCCTCCTGACTTGCAGTCGTGTTTCTTACCTTGGCAGCAATGGTGTTAACAGTCTGGCTTCTGTTTTGTTAAATTGTAGCTATTCCAAAATAAGAAAAATGTTTTGAAACACCAACCAGAACATTTAATAGTCAAGTGTGTTCCAGTTATGTTTCATTTAATGCCTATTGGCAATGTCTTTCTGTACTATCAAGATCTTTCAGCTGCTGCCTTACTCATTAAATACAAAAATTACATTGTACTAAACACTGCTGAGAATCTTACCCAGAACTGTAGCCCCAGGTAAGGCTTTCTGTCTATAGTACCTCATACTCTGGGCATATCTTTATGTCTTTAGGGTGCTTAGCCCTCTGAGCAGGGCATACTTATTATCTTAAAAATGACAAGTGATTTAGTCTTTCACAATAATACAACAGAACTCCAATGTGTGTGTGTGTGTACATTTTCCTGTGCGTGGACATCAGCTGTAATGGGCTCAGCCTCTGGTTTGCGCAGGGAACAGCAGGCTTGGATGCCTGTGGGTTTGAGCCTGGCTGATTCCTTTCCCTTTGCAGCGCTGTTTTGCATGGGTTGGTGATGGTCAGCAAAGGTGAAAGCATTTTTGTAACATTCTGGTTGGAGGAGGAGGAGAAAAGACCTTATGGGGAGAACTTCTGCAGTTTGTTGGCCTGACAACCTTTTCTTTTTGAAAGCTGGCATGTCTTTATGACTTTCAATATCCTTTTCTTCAATAGCTTCTCCTTCATAGTGGAAAGGAATTGCAACACCCTGAAAAAAAACAGTTAGCAATAGGCTTCCAGGGAAAAATATACACCTATATATTGCTATAAAACACTAGGGGGTTGTATAGGTATGAAATTTTATTTATTATTAATGCGTATATATGCTTGCTATGTATTTAATTGTGCTCATGGACTACACAGTAAAAGTTGTCATCAAAGGGATAAGTCAGGTAAAGGAAACTCTAGACTATTTCATTAAGAATCAGTCAGTCATCTGAGAACTGTAGTTCAGTGTTACAGGGATATTCTGGTTTTCTTCCCAGTAAATGCAACTTAGCTACCCTAATGAAGAAATCGGTAGTACCTTACACTTCTTATATATTTTTTAGCACACCTAAGGCAAAGTTCATTAATTATGTCATAAAATTACCTTTGTGTAACTTCAAAGACAGAATATGTTATTAAAATTGTTTAATATATGAACATAATATAAACTGGAGAGGGGCAGATTTAGACTAGATATAAGGAGGAATTTCTTCACAATGAGGGTGGTGAGGCCCCTGGCCCAGGTTGCCCAGGGAAGCTGTGGCTGCCCCATCCCTGCAGGTGTTCAAGGCCAGGCTGGATGGGGCTTGGAGCCCCTGATCCAGTGGGAGGTGTCCCTGCCCAGGGCAGGGGGATTGGAACTAGGTGATCTTTAAGGTCCCTTCTGACCCAAACTGTTCTGTGATTCTATAATGTGCTGTATCTTGTTAATATTGTGCTCAAAGAGGAAAAAATATATATTTCAGGCTGCATATGTATGTACGCATTTACATCAAATACTGTGTTTTTATAACAGTAAGCATCTTAACTGCTCATGACAAATGCACTTCACAAATTCATGTCTTTGTTGTCTGTTAAACAGACAAAATTGAGGAATAGCTCATAACCTGCAATGCACACACCATTACCTGATTCAGGTAGCCAGCTCCATGCGAGCATTGGTAACAGGCAGCCCCCCTCACCTTGGCCTTCACTGCTGCTAAGAGTGAAAACACTGCTGAGTAAGGTATTAAGCCTACAACAGTAAAACCTGTTTGCTTTTATTTATTTCTAGCCTGTATCAAAAGAATAACACTGCTTTCATTTTCGCTCAGAATTATAGTCTCTCGTTGCACCACCCCATGCTGTTATCTGTTTAGTAGAGATATTTGGGCCCTGGAGAATAAACTTCATTCAGTAATACGTATTTCACATCAAAGTTTCCCACACTGCAGGGCAGGTGGAGCATTCAGACTCCAGTTGCACTAGGGATCATCGCAGAGATGTTGAACCCTTCTCTGCACTCCCAGTATGAGGAAAAAAAGATCAGCACCTTTCGTGCATGACAGGACATGCACATACTCCATCGTAGCACACCTCTTTTTTTTGTCTGTAGACTCAATATTATGAAAATATAGACATCTCTTCTAAATTACCAGATTTCCATAATTTTCTCCTTTGTGGAGGATACAAGTATCTCTGAGGCCTCTTAGCAGTTGGCATTAGAAGCAGAATAACTTCTGCTGTCTGTGTTTCTTAATCCAACTGTTAATATCATAGAATCATCAAGGTTGGAAAAGATCGTCAAGTCCAACTGTGATGTAGCCGTTAATGGGGGGAAAATAGTTTCATTCTGTCTTACTGTGTTTGCAATTATTTTGTGTTATAAATTATTTGAAGGAGCCAAAGAAAGAACCAAAGGCTTTGCTTTTGTGAAATGGAGGATATTGTCTTAAAGTGGAGGGCTTCCTTTTCCCACAGTGAAGCCTGTTCCAGCAGGATCCACAGAAGTAGACAAGAACCCAGCACAGTGTTGCTTGTGCAGAAGGGGAGCGATACTGTCTTGTAGCGGCTTAGCAATTCACCATGGAGCTGGAGCTGTATTCATAGCTGTCTTGTATCTCTTGCTGAGTGCAAGGTGTAGGAGGGCTGGCACCCAGCCCATCTGGGAAAGGAGTAAGTGATGTTCAATTCTGCATGGGGAACATTCGAAGGGTAGAGTGATGGTCTTCTCTGAGGAAGGCAACTCAGTACTGTCTTAGAGGATCCTCCCTGAGGACAGCCCTGATCAGCAGAAGTTCTAGTCTGCCTTTTGGTGTGAATATGGTGAGATGAGCTTTAAGTGCTAGATGCTGTGGGTTTTGTCCCCTATAGAAGTAGCCCCAGGGGTTAGAGGTAGGGTATCTGCTCTATCCATTCAGTGGGCGATGAGGACCTTTTCCAAGCTGCTTTCCCATTTTGGTGACCAGCTCTGAATATTCGCTGTAAGCAGTGCGGGAAGGGCTGGAGACTCTGATGAGGCAAGAAGATGCAAACTATGCTGGACCACCTTGTGAGATTATGTTGATATGCTAAGGTTCAGCAGATTGTTTAGTAGCCTATAATGCCTTTGGAAAGTCTTACAAAGGCCCCCATGCTCCTGGCCTTCCAACAATGCAGGAGATAAAGGAATTTGGCCTTGAGGGCACTGCCAGTGGCTTTAGTGCAGGATAGTACAAACAGTGCTAGACAGAGGGCCGCGTTGGGAAAGTCGATGCTGCTCACTGAGAGCATAAGTAGGAAGAAGTGGCTCGCAGCAAATTCTCTTGCATAATGAAAGAACGTACTTGAAAAAGTCAACAGAAATCTAATGGAGATGAAACGAGGAAACAGTGCAAACAGTGGGAGTCAAAAGGCATTTGCGGAAAAGCATAGTAACTGAATATGAAGCCATCAAAAAGAATGTCACCGCTGTGTGCTTCCAGTATTAAACTACGCTGCTCCCACTTAACAAACTGACTTGAAACAAGCTTCACAGACAAAAATTGCAACATAGTGAAACCAAACAATGGGGGAATGTTCAAGAAGTAGAAGGGTAAATCTTTCCCGTAGGAAAAGTAGGTAATGAAATCAAGTGCTGTGAAAAGAATTTTGCAGAATGTAGTTCAAAAAGATGATTGGAGAGAAAAATGCCTCTAGTGATGCAAGGATGTAAATAAAAATATCTTTTAAAAGCCATTTTCTTGATTCTGATTAAAATGTTCTGGCAACAGGCTTTAGAATCAAGGAAATAAGAGAAGCAACAAACTGTTCAGTAGATGTGTCAGCAGAGAGAGAGGTCTTTCAACAGTTAGGCCACGGACTGCTCTTCAAAGCGACTTTAAGTTAGCAAGAGAATACTGACAACAAGTTTTTTTCATTCTGCTTTCAGTGTGTAGTAGTCTAAGGGTTGTAATCTTGGTTCCCTTAAAAGAAATACATCCCATCCTAAACTGGAGTGTGAAATTACACCTAAGATGCTTGTGTGTGAGTTTTATTGTCCAGCTGCACGTGCTTCGCTCTTACACTGGGATGACAGCTCATGTCTGAAGGCGTGTTCTCCAGGCAATTAGCTATCCACCAGACTTTTGTAATCGCAATGTCCTACTTGTAATTGAACTACATATATTTGGCAATGCACTGCTCTATATTCCTTTCACTCCCACCTGGGAGCCATGTAACAAATTGGTCCAGCTCATTTGAAACCTGGGGAAAGAAATGTAGGTGGCTAATAAGTTCCATGATGTATGAGAACAGCTCTGTGCTGGTCTGCCTTACCGGGTATCTGGGCTGCACAGACCTTTTGCTGATAAATGAGCAGCGTTTCTAAGAATGAGGGCAGACAGGAAATGCTAAATAAGTACTAATAGGCTGCTGAAAGTATTGTAGTCAGCAAGGAGACTTCTTATTTTTTTTCCTGTAATTCCAGATAGCAGGCTGCATTAGTCATGCTAATGTAATACAGTATTTGTGACTGTCTTGACATTGTCCATTTAAATATTCAGGAGGCTGCTGCTTCCACATGCTCATATGCAAGAACATCGTGCTGGATTAGCTCTAGTCAATTAAGCAGTGTGTTGTCAAACAAATGGAGTGGGCTGTTTCATCACCAAGTGACCTGCATTCGTTATACAAAAATTGATATTTATAAACAGCTATTCCATGAGATTGTCTTCAGCTTCAGGGTGGCTAAGGTCAGGGGTTATATCCTGGCAGCTGGCGTGTTCTGTATCTGCTGAGGCACATTCAGCATCTCGTGCTTGTTCAGTTTCAACAACCAACCAACCAACCTGCATCTGGATGCTAGAAACTGCCACTTTACCTTCTGGCGACGAGTCTGCAGGGCTGATGTCACTTGTTTATCAGGCAAACTTGAGATCAATAAACTCGCAGGGAATTCAGAGCTCACACAACATTGCACTTCCTAGGGAGGATTAGCTGAAATGAAACGTCTGACAGCTCTGTGTCAGCTTTTCACACTGCAAACCAAAATGTTATTTCTTTTCCTTTCCTGTCTCTGAAGGAAATGAGAGACATTAAACTGCCAGTCACTTACATCTGGGCCATTCATTAAGCGAAAAATGTTATATCAAGTCAGTAATTTTGTCTGCCTGGAATAACCTACCTCGTTAGCAATTACTTAGGAACTTATCAGCCATTACTGCCATAAGCTGTTTGGCTTGAAGATCTAGCCTAATCACGAGACCTATCATCTTTACCCCAAAACCTTCCTATGCATAGCATTTCTTAAGTTGGAACCTGCTGAAGTTTCACAATGTAGATGGAAATGAAAGCAAAAGAAGCTTCCAGAAATATTTTCTTGCTGTTTGCAGTTTGAATCTTCTTGATGGAAATTTTCTTTGTCAACTAGAATACACAGCTGGATATTTATTGTACAGTTTTTTACTGCTCTAGGGCTTACATGTTCAGAACAGATGTTCCAGGGAATGCAAAAGGAACTGAGGCTTTCCTAGAAGCCATGAAACAATATAAACAAGAATCTTGTGAAACTTAGCATGAGGTCTTCCCTCTCTCTCTCTCATCAAAATTCAAAACATGGATGAGAATCTAATATTAATCAAGACTGCAGATGCAACTAACAGTTTCAATTATGTTTTGTTTTTTCACAAGGATGAGTATATATATTTGTAGGGCATCTTTGACTCTCTCCCAGTCGTGAAAGTACATTCCCATGTTCACAGTCAGTGATCTTGCTTTACCAACATGTTGTGTTTTCCTACCAGTTGCTGGCTTGGAATAGTGCATGCTTTGGCAGAAATAACAGCCCTCTGGTATTTGAAATGGAAGAGTGAGCATGAGACTGTACGTAACTTCCTGCCACAAAGTGAATGAACCTTCCTTCCTCCAGATGTGCTTCTACAAATATGAAGTTGAAGTGAATCATTCCCTTTCACACTCACAGATTCCAGTTGAAGCTCAGTCCTTGCTAGTTGAGATTGCTGGAAGACATCATTGCAGTAGGCTTCTCTCTTCTTTAACGAGCATCTCTTACAGTGCTGTGACACAAACCAAATGCACTAAGCTTTTCTTTTAGGCATGGGGATTTATTTTACTCATTTTGGAGTGTAAGTTAGTAGGCAGCAGACAGCCCTATCTTTTTCTACAAATCTCTGCTGATGCTATTTTTAAAAACAAAATGAATAAAAGTCCCTTAGGAGATGCAGAGAAAGACAACAAACATTTTTATCTCTTTGCCTTTTCTTTTTATAACTGCTGATTTAAAAATCCATCACATCCTGCTCGTTGTGATGTGCAAGATTCCATAATGTCTTACTGCCACTGTTCTGTTTCAACAATGTGTAGTTGTATTATAACATCAGGACACAAATCCATGGCATACAGTCATTTACATAGTTTAAGTCTTTAACCCTAGAAGAGGACCCCTGTGTACCATATTGTGGTCTCTCCTGAAGTTTCCTCCACTGCTTGTCCTCCATCTCTACAGTAGTTTTTCCGTATCTTTCCTGGGTTCCTTTGTGTAGAATTGCAGGTTGTTGTATTTAGGAGTCATTTAAGATTGTCATTTTACAAATAATCATAATACTGGTACAAAGAAACTCATTTCTGAAGAACTCCCATGCTCTCTCTGTTTTTAAGGAGTTTTTGCATATTATAGTAGTTAATAAATCTTAAATTAATTCCATAATAGATGATGGAAAAGCACTTTAGAACATGAAAAAACATTCTCCATTAGTTAGAAATTACTTCTGAGAAAATAAATTGCACTGTATATTACCAGAAAAAATCAATTATTTGCATTTTATGCAGTTTTGGTGAGGTTTTCCAACCAATGTGTTTTGTCTGTTTATCCTGGAGATACAGCTAATCTGACAAAAATATTTTTTCCTAGAAACTAGTCCATCACCACTTCTTTTTTTCCCCCTCTCTTTGGTGTTTATTTCACATCACACTTTCTCATTATCCCCAGACTTGCAGTAGTACCTACTGCTGCTGACTTGTCTGTCTTTGGCCTCTTTTCAGTAATCACCATCTGCTGAGTGGGGACAGCACTTCCCTGTCTCCCTGGGGTTGCATTTAAATGGACTGATGTTCATAAAATCCTTTGAGTGCCTCCTGTCCAAAATTCAAGAAGGCAGATCATTACACAGAGAGCTGCGGATGCTAACTACGCTTTGAAGAAATTGCTAGCAACCTCTCTTTGTTTCCCCCGTTTACTTTGTTTTTCTTAAATGTTGATACATATTAAAGTTGAGCCAGGAAAATGGGAAAAAACACCTTGTACTCCTATTTGTTCAGATTTTTTGCTGTCGAATTAGAACTTCAAAGTCACAATGAAAATAGAAACATGCATTGTTTAACTATCTGACCTTTTATCTTTGTTGAGTTCTTGAAGTTATTCCTGAAGTAGAGTCATTTCATACATGCTTGTGACATCAGCCAAGTGTCACAGCAAAGGACAAGGTGCTCCCATGACACTGGCATATCTACATTAACGGAAGCCTTTACCTAAGTTAAAAGAAACACCCTGTGGCCATGTTAGCCTTTAATTATCCATTTTAGACAATTCGACCTTGCTTTGATAATTGGAAGTACAAAGGGAATCCATGCTTCCCCATATATAGTTCACAAATGCTTATTATACAAGGTAAATCCGGTATTCAAAGACCCTCTGATACCAGAAGAATCTCAATCTGCTGATATCACAGAAAGTTTATGTAAATTAATGGTGTTAGCTTGCAAAGATGGGTTGTATACTGTTGTACTGATTCTGAGTGCTTGTTTCCGATTTACGAAGGGGCACAGGAAAGACGGAGGTTGAATAAGGTATGTAAAAGGCTGCTACAGGCAGAACATCTATGTCCTGTCCTTGGGGAACAGAACAAGGACAGATGACCTAAAGCTGTAGGAAGAAATATTTGGCGTAAACAATTGAAAACCAGATAATGAGGCACTGGAGTAGATCATTTAGGAACATTGTATAGTCTCGTGTGGATATTTGCAAGTACATTAAGAAATGATATTGTGATTAGTTATTTGTTATGGCAAAGGGGAGAGCTCAGATGACTTCTTGAGGTCTGTTTTGATACTAATTTTCTTTCAGTCTATCAATGGTCTTCATAGTATCTTTTTTTAGGCCCCAGACAAAGAAGAATTCCTTACTTATATTTTCTGTTATTTGTATTACCTACAGGCTTAGAATTCCCTAGCAGATATGACCCTGGTGGTATCTTAACTGACTTGTTAGTATGATCTTATGGATGTATAATACTAAATTAATACCTCAGCTTTCATGGTAGAATTTTTTAGCTGTTTTGATTGCTATAGCTTTAAAATACCGCTGAATGAATACTGCCAGCAAAGATCGCAATGCCCTTCCAAGTTTTCTCACTTCTGCTAACTTGTCAATGCGAAGCAACACATAATTTATTCTGTGTCAGGTCAAAAATTATACAAGAAGAATTCTAATATTTCTTGTTATAAGAGAGAGAGCAACATGATTCAAGACATGACATATCTTTTGTTTATTTCCTATATACAAGCTTATCCCTTTTGATGAAAACTATATTTGTATTTCTAGTTGTATGTAGGTACGGTAAACCTACTGGTACATGCAAAAGCATGTAAGAATATGCTTCTCAGCCTTCATATTAAATTAACTGGAAACAACCAAACCCTTACTAGAAAATATATTGGCAATTAGGAATTTAGTGCTACACAGGTCGTTGCTCTTTGCTTTGCAGGAGGATTCAAAAGTAGTTGTAAATGGCTTCACCAGTCCAGCATTTTCAGACACTTATCTTTTGTGACTTGCTTCTTTTGGCTTCTTCACTGTTCATAGTGCTCATCACACATGCAGAAAGAATAATAGAGGAAACCTGTTTGTCTTCTCTGTGAGGCAAGTCATTCTTGGATTCTTCAGTTCCTTTTCCCTCCAAACTGAGCTTGAGCTCCTTGGACTCAGCACCAATTTTCATCTTTATTTTCTGTGATTTGCTTCCCACATTTTCAGCAAGTGCTGTATCTGTCACCTATCTTTATATGATGTCCTCAGGTGTGAAACACCTTCTGTTCTGTGTTCAGAGCAGTTACCCATCCATTTCTGTGTCTTCTTGAAGTATACTTTTACAAGAAAGTCTCTACCAGTGATGTGCTTTAGGAATGAATCTGTAATATCCATCAAATATGTGTATTTGCCAGTGGATGTTTTTCTGTGCAGTGTAATTCTAGGACTTAAGTTTAAAATGTATTTTGTAGGTTTGGTTTGGTTTTCACAAAAAATTGGCTTTACACCAGGTCAGGTTTTGCTACCCTTATTTGCACAAAAGGTCCTGGAACATTATTAATTACTTTAATCTACAATCTTAAAAATCTGATTTTTCCACCTCTTGCTGTTCATCATCCTGTTCTCTGCTGTCTCTAGGAAGTTTATAGCTGTGACTTGCTGTTTTCCACAATGCCTTTCCATTTACGGACTACTGTCTGTGCCCGACGTCTACATGAGATCAAAGGAACAAGTAAAGATGTTCATATTCACGAGATATTAATGTGTAAATGACATTCTCATTCAGTTGCATTTCTAAGTCTTTTAAAGCTGGGAGATTTAAATCCATTAAAGCTCTCTTCAGGAATTAAAAAAGCGTGAGTTGTCTGGATATGGCAAAGCAAACACTTTAAGAAAAAGCCTGATTAAAGAACAGGTAGAAAAGTGGAAAAAAACTATGAAAATTGAGCTGATCCCAATTCTGGCCATGTTCCTGAAGCTGAAGATGTCACTTAATTACTCAGGATCCTCCGAGCAGATCATGGAAGCTGTTTCCAGGCAGTTCCCAACCAGGCAGCACCTGGAGTTGTCAGCGTTCCCTGCTCACCATCCCAGGGTTGAGCCCTTAAGGCTATGGTTTTAATGGATGAGTTCTCTGTAAAGAAAGATGCCGTTTCTGTTCCTCTTTCATGCTGTGGATTGCAGCTCCCACGGCTGGCCATTTGGAATGTGTGGTACCTTCTTGGAAAGAAAAAAGAACTGTGACAGCTTTTCAGTGCTCTGTTCTGCAATGCTTTAACTCTGGCACAGGTTTGGTGAGCAACGTTTATGTGTGGGCTTTCTGCTAACGCAGTCTACAAATTAATTTATCTTGCAGTTTCTATCATAGGTATACCAATAATTACACATTTTTCCTTTCATTGACTAAGGGAGAGCTTCAGCTTCAGGTTTTTTGAGTTGCTTTCCTTGTGTTCTTTTCTTAAGAAACTGACCTCTAATGAGCAGATCTGATTTCAAGCTGCTTCGGGCTTGCATTGGGAAAAGTAACATTTACAAGCTCCAAGTCAAAATTGAAGGAATTTCCTGTTGCCTATGTGGAGTCCCCTGTACAATATTTCCCTCTCACTCTTTAGGAAGTATGCCTGTTACCACCTAATGGAGAGTTTCTAAAATAAGGGCTGCAGGAATAGACTGAATAAGAATTGAGAAGATGGATTTCTTTTTGCCAGTCTTACAGCTGAAAATACTTTTTCTTGTTATTTTTTTTCCTATGAAGCGGGGATTTTGAGGTGATGACAGCCTGGTTTGTTATGTGAACTTTTCTGTGAAACTTACCTTTTCCTCCAGTCTCTCTCAGCTATGCAGCCACTGAAGAATAGGAATGAGGCAGTAATGAGCAACGAGTAGTCAAATTGTCCTCACTGAGAGAATTTATTTAAACACAAAAATCTGTAAGAGCTTTATTGTGATGATCATTAAGTAGACCAGGGGGTTAAAATATGGGCAGGAAGAATATGTAGCTAGTTAAGTACTGAATGAAATGATAATTTGATTTAGGAATATGAAATAATTTAAAACCCAGATGAGGTCTAATTAGCATGTATTTTGCTATGCCCAACTTTTTTTAATACTAGAGTGTTCTTGCAGCAGCCCACAACTCCTTTTTCACTTCCCCCATGCAGTCCATCCTCTTGCACTTCTTCTTGCACCTAATGTTGTGTGTGTGTCAAATCAGAGCAAGGCTGTTTTGCTGCATACTTGCTCTCTTCTGGAGTGGAAATGGTGCTGACACCTTTCGCTTAAGGACAAAACCAAACTTTTCTTTGCATCTGTCATCATTCTTAATTCATTTTGTGGAAGTGAGCAATGCAAAGCTTTTCTTTTCACTTTCTCATTGTATTCATTGAACAGATTTTGGTAACTTTGACTGCCTTGGTTACTTGCAGTCCCACTGGCAAAAATTCCTTTGGGGAAAATAGGTTATTTTACTTCATTAAGAAAGGATATCTTTGAAAATAAAAGTGGGTTCTAAGCTGTTAGGGTTGAGGGGGGATGTCACTGGTTTTTCTTTTTTCCCCATATCTTTCTGTCCCTCTTTCTTGGCTAGAAGAGACATAGCAGACTTTTAAACAGTGTATCTGGGAGCAGAATAAATGATACAGGTTTGTTTTATGTTCACTGAAAGAAAAGTTTATCAGTGTGGTTTGTTGATCTCGGTAGATTCATTTTGTGGAGAAAGGCTGCCAAAATGTCAGTCAAAGCTTAAGGCAAAGCCTACAGCAATCCTAGTGCATTAAAATAAAATAAATAAATAATGCTGATGGTAACCCTTTCAAGCTCGGATTCACTGCCCTGTGAATTACTAGAACGACTTTTTTTTTTTTAAATTCAGGGAAACAGCATCAAAGCTTTTTCTTTGTCTCACTCCCTCCCCCACCAGCAGCACTAGGTAGGCTAGGAGGGGACACAGACACAGAATGTTCTGTGCAGTATCACATCATGCTCAGAAATAAAACTGGAGTGCTGGAAGAAGGTGAGGAGGGTTTGCCTCTCCAAGGTAGCTTTTGCTCAGAGACTGCCTGGGCATCAGTCTCCTTGTGGATGAGTGACTGCCTTTGCATCACCTTTTTTTTCTTCCCCCTCTTTACTTCACTTATTAAACTGTCTTTATCTCAACCCGTGTGTTTTGCTTCGGCTTTTTGTATCCCCTCCCCTGTCCTGCCAAGGGGGAAGCAAGCAGGCAGCTGTGTGGATGCTCAACTGATGGCCAGGATCAACCCACCATGGCTGAGCAGAGGCCCAAGTACCTCACTCCTCTTGTCAGTGTCAACAAGTATTTGTAGATCGTGCCTGTACCAGGGTCACTTTTTAATGTTCACCACTACTCATAGTACTGACACGGCTCCACAGATGGGGATGTAAAGTAACCACAGGTTGTGTGGCCACAGACATTTCTAACATAACAAATAGAACAGAGCTGGAGGTACTGGCCACACAGCTGAAGCTCCACAACTGCCAGTTGTGGAGCTTCAGTTTCTAACAGACAGTCTTGTCAAGTGTGACTCCTCTTTTTTTTGTGATGTTTGAGAAGACTGTGCTACAATTCGGCATCTCTGAGAAAATATTGTACCTTTGGAATAGAAAGCAGGTATACTCCCAGCTCCAGTTCATTCTTTGTTCAGAGAGATGAAACTGGGGAACAATTATGTATTCAGATCCATACAGATTCTGCAAAGGTCTGTGACAGACCATACATTAACACACCAAATAAGTGTTTTCCCAAAAATAATGTGGAAATAATTACTTTTCCTTGGTGGGATGGCTGCACCCACTTTCCTTTTGGAACAGCAGTTTTAATGTGCTATTTGAATCACTATCTCAGGCTCTGTATGGTACCCATGCCCTAAAATTTATGCTGAACTGTAGGGAAAGAAAATATGTATGATGGATGTGCTCATTCACCTGCTACTCTTGCAGCTTCTCTTTTTTTCATGACACTTAGTTGATCGGGCCCTCATTATCTTGTGTTGCTGAGACACACAGTCAGTCCCCGGCTTAAGATAACTTTGGTTGTAGCAGACAGCTCGGAGGTAGCAGGGAGCGAAGGCCACGGCTTTCACAGCATAATAACAAGTTTGTGTCCAATTCACTTTGTCACACTGTCCACCAGGAGAAACACACTGGCTTCAGTGGGATGTGCCTGTGATCTGTTGATTATTATCTTCTTCTCAAGTCACAAACAGAATCCCCTAATGTTTGGGTTTTGTTGACGTGGTGTGAAAAATTGATGGCACCAGCAAAATCAAATCTAGCAAAAAGTGCTGGGTTCTCAACAACAATTTGCTAGTGTTTTATTTTACGCTAATCAAAAAAAATTCTCAGATAATGAGATGAGAATGGAATTTCATATCTTTTATACTTGTTCATGGCACATATTAACTCTTTTCTAGTCTGCTTTGCTAATAATTAGTACACCAGTAGTTTCTTAATGAATAGCTGTGTCAACCAATAGCAGACTATCCTGAGCCTGTTTCCTCAGACTGATGAACAAAGGCAAAAAGGGTATATTTCTTGCTATTTGTACCAGATTTTAAGAGGCAGAGTTTACCTCTGATTTGGAATCGATTTAAATGCTCTCCCCTTCAAGACAGGGCAGATTACACATCTGTTAAGGCAGAGATTTATCTGCTTAAACATGAATGAGGATCTGCACAGCTAGGTCCCTAATTACCCAAATGATTGCCCTGTCAATTCCCAGTACCCTGTCTTAGAGGGCCGTTCTGTCTCTGGGTGATCTCATGACATTTCTGTTTGTCTGTTCTTTCTTGCTGCAGTCCAGGCAAAGCTGGAAATCTTTGCTTCTGCCCTTTCACTCAGAGCCCTCATTGCACAAGAGGATGCATTCACTGATCTCTGTTAGCTGTCTGCTTGCTCGTGTATTGACCTTATTTTAAAATACTGACCCAGACTATTTTTTCATCCAATTTCTTGGGAATTCCAGTTGATTAACAAAGAAATGTAAATCTGATTTCTAAACACTTCTTTATTTTTTAAAAAAATAAATGTGTGGTGTTGGTGTTGTTTAATTGCAGTAAATTACCTGAGGTGGAAAAGCTTCCTTTAATTTAGTAAATTACTCTATGGGTGATGATAAAGAGGATCGACCTGTTCTACTCATGTTCTGACTTTCTGATGGCATCAGCAATAAAAAGCACAGAGGACCTATTTTAATCATTAAAATTGCAAAGACATGTCAGAATAGTCAAATAAAACAGGTCTTCTGAGTAGATGGCATATTTATATAAGTGCTTACAAAGTAAAAATGCTTTTTATGCTTGTATCGTTAAACCAACAAACCATGAGGTGTGCAGCAACAAAGTATTTGCTCTTAATTATAACTCAGCTCAATTACAGGTACAGTGTAACTTGTGTTTCGAGTTTTCTGACTATAAAATTAAATTGTCTTTGTTGGTATAAAGCATAGTGCTTGTCTGTCAGGCAGATGAGTTAAAAGCAGTAACAACTTCAGATTTCTCTTTAATTTTTGGTATTTGTAGTGATGTACATCTGAATAGTGAACTACCATTGAGTTTTTATGATTTTAATTTAATTTCTCAAGCATTACCTTAGTTCTTCCAGAAATGAATTAACCCAACATTGCTGTCTGGGTTGTGGGCCGATTAATTATTAACCAAGTGGAATTAATCAAATGTACATATTTGAAGAGTGGCATAAGACATTTTGCAGTTGGCTGTCAGTAGTTGTAACCTGAGTGCACAGGTACAAGTTCTCTCCCTTCTGGAGCGGCTCTGCAGTGCGGTAGAGAGCAGCAGTGAGCTTGTGTGCGATGTGAACAAAGCTGACTGTGCCCAAATTATTGTGAAGTTCATTTATTTGGTGTTTTAAAGGTCTATGGGAGAATTCAAATTCAATCCCATTAGACATATGTGCCAGACCTGAAAAAATGTCATTGGGTTCCGTAATGAACCCTTGGTTGCAACAGGAGCCAGAAGTGAAAAACCCAGCTTGGAAGGCAAACCGAAGGCAGGGGTGGGGGGCAGATGAAGTTGCACGCTTCGTTATTCTTCTCATTCCAACTCTGTCACGCATTGCAAGGATTGTGGCTTTAGCGTTTCAAGTTCTGGTTTGGGCTGTGTCTGAATACATATGGCTGTGCCAACTACTATCAGCAGAATCCAGACTTACAGCTCATGATCAAACTGCTTCTGAAACCTTTTGTTAAGAAGGGAAAGCAAGAGCCAGTATCCGGGCAAAATGGGAGTAGGACTGAAGGGGAAACATAACAGTTGTATTCATGGAGTGGTAACTTGTTGACAAACCTCAGAGGGGCTGTAGCCACACCTTTTCAAGCAGACTGATATGTGAGGTACAAGATCTTGACCAGGAAGCAGAAAAAGACCAAAAATAGCATTTGAGAGATAAAAATCTGTACAATTCGTTGAAGAGCTGAAAAAAGTATAGCTGAATATTCAGGTCTTGAACAATATTTCAGAGAACATAACCAAATGAGCCAAATGGGTTGTTGTTAATTACTGCCATATCTTCTCTAGACAATTTACAGAGCTCAAGCAGCAGGATAGCAATGCGCTGGCTTTCCTGTGTGTAATTAGTTGGGTGAATGGAAAGCTGATTGGAATTAGCTAAAAGCTTTATTTAGGGAAGAAGTCCTTTGTGAACTCCAGTGATCCCGAGTTTGATTACAGAACAATGTAATTAAGCTCCCACAGAAAAAGTGGCTCTTTCATTCCAGCAGGGCTCTGGAGTGCACTTAACAATACCCATGTGCCAGCAGAAGTATCACATGTGCACATGCTCACCAATTTTAGAAAAGCAAACGTGAATTAAATGTGGTAGAATTAAGCCAGCAATGAGCAGGCTTCTGTAGGAGGTAAATCATGTCAGAAGAGGCCTGACTGCATCTGCAGGTAGGATCTGGAGTGTCCTCATGGTCTGTAGGTCCAGACCAGGCACCTGGGCAGAGTGTACTGTAGTTCTTTTCTGAGTCTCTTGCCTCATGGTCTTTCAGAGTAAGCCTTGGTACATGGGACAGAGAGGAAAAGGACAATGCCCATGTGTCCTGAAGTGAAGTCAGGTCATAGCCAGAGCACCCACAAGGTCCTGGAAGATTCATACTTAACATTAAAAAGTAACAGTATTGACAAAGTAATTATCAAAGTAAAAGGTTAGCAAGCCATCTCTCTGCAAGGATGTCAGGGACCTGACAGGCCATCCCGATGACTTTTTGTTGTTTTAAGTAGGTAGTAGGCTGAGGAACTTACATTACATTGCTCTGTTATTTTATTTAGGTTTGTTTTCAAAAATGAGAGAAGCAGTAATGATAGCTCTGGGTAGCAGTAGACGCAAAAATAACTGGGTTTCAACCTCTGGTGGCTCAAGTCTATTCGCTGGCCTCTCATGTGTCCCCAGATAAACAGACAGACTCTGTAGGCACTGTCTCTATCAAATAGTGTTACGTTTCAACAAACACAAAGAGAATAATTTGTATTGTTTCCGTAGGGTTCAGGTCAACTTAGAAACATGATCCTATCCACATACTAGACTTCAAACAAAGGCTTTTGGGTTGCTGGGGTCTGGTGTTTAGAAAACTTCTAGATGCAACAGTGTATTTTTCTGTACTTCCAAGACATGTATCTCTTAAACAAAACTATTATTTTCTGGGTACAGCTTAGTTCTGTCATCAGTTACTCAGAATAGCAATGTAAGCTGTCCAGAATTTGAGGAGAAACATTTTTCCTTTACACTGTCGCATAGAGAAGTCAAAAGACAAGAGCCCATTTGGTGTGTAGTTAACCCCTTTGGCTTCTACCCTGTCCTCTGTGCAGTGGCATGGAATAGCAGGAGCAGCAGGGGAATTCAGGGAGGAGCTTTCATGTCCCCCTTAGTAAATCAGCAGGTGCAGTCAGCATGCCTTCAAATAACTAGAGAAATGATGGGTTTCTCTGCTCCATCTCAAGAAAGCATCATCGAACCAGATATCTTATGCCCTTGCACACCTTCAGCTGAACATGCTTTATCCATACCCTTGCTTACAGGTATGGAGTTCTCATACCATCCTATCTCAGCATTTTATGTTGCTGTTCAGGCTAGTAGGGAGAGAAAGATTTTGGGGTTTTTATAGATTTATTTGCATTAATCTTTTTTTTCAGTGGATTTCCTTCACCAGTCTCTAAAACAAAATTTTAATCCAGCTTCAACTGACATTTTGAGCAAAAGTGGGAAGAAAGCAGTTGATTGCCTCTTCCAAGACATCTTTTGATGATTCACATAACTGATTCTTGTCTCATCTACTTCCTTCATGTGCTTTTGCGAAGGTGTTTGGAGTTGTATCCTTGACACCACTTGTGGCCATCCTTGATATTAAGTATTCCTGTGGAGCTTTTCTGAGATTTTTTCCCCTAACTTTGTTTTACAGTCAGTCCCTGGAACTGCTGTGCTTTTGTGATAGAATTCTCTGACTTGGTTTGTGATGTAAAGCCTTCTCTCTTGGTTCTCCATATCCTGACTACTTGTGTAGCATCAAGGAGAATTTTGCATTTTAACTGAATCCATTGTTTTCTAAGGTTTAGTGAGTTTTAATTATTTTCAGTGAAAGCTTTTCTTTGCTGTGTAATTAAAAAGAATTAAAAGCCTTTCTTGTTAGTTGAGTTATTCTTAGAAAGAATTGATGTTTGCTGTATTGTCTCAACAGTCTCTCCATTTTGTTTGTTGGTAAGTTTTGTCACTGCTCTCAGTGTGTGAGTACCAAAAGCTGGGATCCTCTGCAGGCAGTAAGCTGGAAAAGTGGAGCCATGGGGAGGTGAGCAGTGGATAAATAGGTAACTATAAAAATAGTTTCTCCTCATTCTCACCCATTGTGTGTCCTGCATTCGCTGTCAAGAGGAACTTATTCTCTGAGCAGAGCGTTTGCTGTTCAATGTTTTGAGCATTTTCTCTACTTTTATGGCACAAATGTGGGATTCAGGTAGTCCGGAGGGCTTTCACTGGGTTCCTGCAGGGCGTTGGTGGTGTCTCCAGTCATAATGTGTTTCTCTCTCGTGGCAGAATGCTCTGATGAGACCTTCAATAAAGCATCTCCTCAGGCACCTCTTCCCAGTCGCACCAGCTGCTTCCGCAGTGCCTACAAGAGATTTATAAAATGTTTTATCTTTCCTTTGGCAGTAATCAGTACCATGAGATGTGTGTGTCGAGGGGCGAACGATGTGATTTGCTCGGCTGTTTTGCTGCACTTTAGGGCGTCAAGGGGGCATTCCTTCCCGATACCTTCAGTTTGCACTGATAATTAGAAATGCTGCAGTCCTAAAAAGATCTAGAAATATAATTAAAATCAAACATAACGCTTCCTGGGGCAGAAATTGGCAGTGATATTTTCTGTTCCCTAGGATATATCCAAAGTAATAAAAATGAGCCCTTGTTTGTAGACAGATGGGATGCTTCCTGTGTAGGACAGAGGAATATGCAAGGCTGTTTATACCTTCATCTTACCAAGAGGGACCAAAAGAGAAACAATGTTCGCGTGAAGATGTTCAATCAGCTTTTATCGTCTTTGTAGAAGATGCATTTTGTCTGTCTGAGGGTTAACGGGACACCAGGTGACAAAGCAGACTAATTTTTAATAAAGGCTGAGGAATAAAGGTTTTGGTCTGCAGCTATGGCTGCTTCTGTTCTGTTCACAGTAAAAATAATAAAGCCTTTCCCTTGACTTTGCTGGTTTAGCATGTGTGCTGCGAATGACTGGCATAGGAACTTGATGGAAAAAGACATAAAGATTCTTCCTGGATGCAGCCATTTTGATCAGGAGATAAAAATGACCAAGTTGTGAAAGTAGTAATGTCGGGGTCATTGAATCAATTTTGCACTGATTTATGACTGTTCAGGGAAATGAAAATGGAAAACAGACAAATAGTCTTAAAGTCCTGTTAACAGATTATATCCATCACTCACACTCAGCTTTTCATTTCGAGGTATGTGAATGCCGTAAGCACTGAACACGGCTCTCAGCTTATAAATCAGTTTTGAAACAAAAATCTTCTGAGGTCTACAGGGGATATTTACAGATCTGCTGTATAAACTAGCAATATAGAGGTGCAAAAAGCAGATGAAGATTAAATGTTATGTCTATAACCTTAGACTTTGGAGAGTTTTAGGAAGGATGTTACCACTTTCATGTTCTGACAAAGGCAGAAACACCATTTGATCTCTCCCTCATTTGTTCCTAAGATTTCTAAAATCGTTAGGTGCTAATAATTTCATCAAGGGGCTGAAGTGCCAATCTACCAAATCAATTGAACCTGCTCATGAGAAGCAGTGATGAGTATTTTATTAGAAAATGTGTATACATGGTGGATAGCAGTTTTGGAATCCTTCTGAGCTGCAGAGAAATCCAAGCTGGTAGAAGCTCGATAGGTTCTGCATGCCACCTGCTCGGCTGTTAAAGGAAAGAACATGTTAGATCATCCATTGATAGGATAATGTGTTGCCAAGACCAAGGTTTTTTGAGTGAACGTTTACTTATACACAGTACAGAAATGTCAGACAAAGCGTGTTACCATGCTGCCTTATTAGTTTGGATATATGGTTGTTTATTGAGATATTGCTTCCATAGGCCCTTTGAAAGGTATTCCTGCTAGAAATGTAAAGCAGAAACCTGTTGCTGTATTTCTTTCTGCAGGATTTGCTTTGTTAACCTGCTGTGTGCCCTGCCTGCTGCTTTACTTGAGCAATAGCACCTTGGACTGGGTTTCTAATTGGAGATGTACAGGGTGTTTCATAACGTTAATTTGGTGATTTAAGTAGCTTTGCTCTGCAAACTGTTGCTTAACCAGGCACTGACAAGTGCCGGGTGGGGTTTGCCTTTTCCAAGTGTTCTTAAAGTATTCGAACACAAAGAGTTTTGCTGAACTGAGGAGCTAATTTCTGTCTATTGGTAAGATTTCCTGGCGAATATGTATTTTTGCTCATTTCTGATCTCACTTGTTGAGTAATGCCTTCAGCTCAAGCTGTCTACATTCCCATAAATAACTGTGGTTTGGCTGTGGCAGGGGTGATTGCTGATTATGAAGAGGGCAGATACTGTAAAGCTGATCCATACACAGATGTTCCATTGTCTGTTTTGAGTGGGAGTTTAGGAAAAAAAAAACCAACTACTTTGTTTTGTTAGTTGTCTCTATGTAAACAAATAAAACAGCCCCAGAAGATATTAGGCATGCACAAAATAGCGACATCTTATTGTGTCATGCGGAAGCTGTGTACCAGTTCATGCCTCACAGCTATTCCATATACCAAAGGGAATGCAGCCAGAGGGCAGTGAGAGTGGCAGAGAGTTGTGTTTTCATCCTGTTGTAATTCCATCGCAGAAACAGTCCAGATACTTGCTTCCAGTCTGTAAGTAACTTGCACATACAGACTTCTTGCAGTTCCATTCAGGGGACAAGAGTCTGACCAGCTGGACTAAGCAGTTCTGCTGCCAGAGGGACAGGGGTTTGATAAGGCTGCACCCAGCACAGAACTGGTGTGGGCAGCGGTAGGGTCAGTGAAATCCAGTGGAATTTCTGTGGGATATTCTGAGCAAATGGTTGAGTTTGCTTCTAGTGCTGACAGACACATTTGAAGTTTGGAGTCGAGTCCAGTGGAGAAACACCTTCGTTCTCTGTCACACACAGACATGATTTTGTCTTGGTACAGCATTCGGAAGGGAGCTGATGTGTAACCCAAAAGGGGAGCCAGAGCTCAGGAGCTCTGCCAGGGCGATGGGAGTGGAGCAGAGCTCTCTAGAAGTCAAATGAGGAGTGAGAAATGCAGACTGCCTTGAGTCAGTGAGGAAGGAATTGCTAGGGCAAGTTTGATCCAGTTCTGACAAAGATTTCTAACAGCATAACAGGCTCATTTGCTGTTTCAAAGGCCAGAGGACACTTGCAGAGCGGAACGGGGAGAAAGTGTGGGAGTCCTGGAAATGACATAACGTCACCTGGCTCACACAAGTACCACACACTGTGAGTGAAGCTGCGAGGCCAGAGTACACCAGTTCTTTCTAGCTTTATGCTATTCAGAGGTCAGTGAGCCTGCAGTTGTAGGAAATTAGTCAGCTGAAGCACCTGTAGGGTTTCTCTCGGGCTTAGTGATAGTAACGCCTTTCCTGGGACCTCCCACATGGCCAGCTGAGTTTCGATGCTTGGGACTCTCCTATTCACAAAGCCAGGAGTAGCCAAGTTTGTGCACTCTTCATGGCTGGAGGTTTAGGTTTCTTTACTGCTAAGAACAAAACTTTTTGCAGCATGAGGCTGAAAACTTGAATACTTCCTTCCATCTTCTGTTACTTTGAGGTTTTCCATTTACAGAAATTCTGCAAGCGTGAAGCAGTGTTCTTGTTTTGTAAAGGCAATGTCTGGCCAAAATGTAGGAGGGAAGAAGCTTGTAATGTAATGCCCAGTTGTTTTGCTTTCTTACCAAGTCAGATTCCCATAATTTTGTGATCGTAACTCTTAGATTATCTGTAAATTACAAACATCTGAATAACTGATCAAAAGGGGCAATAAATTATACATATTTAGAGGCAGAACAAGTGAAGTGAGGTTCCCCTTTTCCCTATTTCTCCTTGAAACTCTGGCCTCCTCTCCCTTTTCCTGCATAAACTGCTGCCTCTGTCTCACTGTGTTTGGTCCCCCTATCTGTGCCTCTGCCACCAACTCTGATTTTGTGTGAGTTACCAACAAATACTCCTCAAGGAAGTGGTTTAGAGAACCAGGTTATCTACGTGTTAACGTATCTACCAGTTCACTGCCTGTGAGCCTGTAACTGGTGAATCCTAACGCAGATTTGTTGTTCTGCATAAAAGTCCAGCAGAAACAATCAATGCGTTTAGTTACAGTCTAACTGCAGTGCCTGAAGAAAAGTTCTCTTGAAGCTAACTCTGGGCACCCATCAACACAGATCTGAATCACTAGTATGTTTTGATACTCAAATAATCACTTAGCATATCTCAAGGGCAGGCAGGTGGATTTTTACTCTTCTGAGGATTGTAGCAGAAATACTGTGCACATGAAGCAGTACCTGTAACAACAAGGTTCGCATGTCATGGAAATCACTGTGATATGTTACAGAAGCGAGTGCTAAAGTTTTAAGCTTGCAAGCTATCAGCACTTCCTCCCCTCCACTCAGCAAGCTGTTCATCTTTGGAAAGGTTGGAAACCCTTTGTTTTATTTTCCACAGGTTTCCTTATGGAACAAACAGTATAAAATCTATCTGTAATATGAAGCTTTGGGGAATAACAGAGATAATATTTGTGCTTAATTTCTTTCCTCCTTCCCATCCATGCAACATGTTCCACATTTGCATATGGAATTAATCTCCTACCTCTTCCCATGAGCCCCATTAGTGTCCTTCTGTGCTCTTCCACACAACTTGACTAATACTAGAAGACCTTTAAAATCTATCTTTGAAAATACATTTTGGGAACTATATTTTAGACAATATTTGTGTTTAAGGAAATTTTGTCTGGTTCCCAAATGTTAAAGGAGTAAAAGACGGAGAAGCTTGGAGAAGGACAGACCTTGATGCTGCTGAAGTATCTTTTCTGCAAGTAGATTGCTAGAAATAATATCCCATGGAATCAGTTGATGAACCCAAAGCTTTAAGCCGTGATATTTTTATGTATGTGTGTATGTATGTTTGCATTCAATCCCAAGGAGCAGGGGAGGGGTAGGGCGAGAGTGCTTTGGGGCTGCCTATACACACTAGTAAGAAGCAGCTGTTGCTGAGATTCTGAACCCTCACTCTCTTTGCTGTATCTGGGACCTTGGCCAAGATTACCTGTGACTTGTTGGCCTTGCAAGTAATTAAAAGCTGGGCTTTGGTGTATCTTGCTCCTGATCACTTGTAGTGAAGTTAGGCATCCAGCCCCACTGAGACCAGGGACCAGTTTTCCTTCGCATTACACAGATTCCTAGACTCCGCTGTTTCTCTAAATACAAGTGGGAAACAGCTCTACATGTTTTTTTTATAATTGCCCCAAAAGGCACTGCTGAAAGCTACAAATAGATCCTGTCTCATCATGCTCAGACAAATGCTCTCGCCACCAGAACAGGCTGTAGTACCAACATAGTTTAGCACTCCAGCGCAGTGATGCCAAGTCCTGTGATTAGAGCTCATAGATTTTTTTTTTTTAATTTGTGATTGCTGCGGTATTTGACATTTTTCCTCAAGTGCCAGTTTTGGTACTCAGGCAGCTGAATGAGGAGTCTCGACTTCCTTTAGAAACAAAAGTTTCAGGCTCTCACGCTTGCAGAAAATTGCTTGAAAATGTGGCTCATTGATTGTTTTATCAGTTGTTTTGGAAGAGTAGAATGTTTACATTCTTTCTTTTCATTCTTTCATTATCTTTTTTACCAGCTGTTATTAATAATCATTAAATTAAATATTACTCAACTTTCTCCACTCATTTCTGGCTGTGTGGTCATTTGTTATGGCTACGCTGCAGGGAAAAATATCCAGTAAGGAAAACCAAGCATTTTTTTTTTTTGCAGAGTTGTTGGATGTGCCTCTATAAAAAAGTTAGGAATGCTGAGACACACTTAGTTTGCATCCCAGCTGCAGTAAGACATTCCTAATGGTCCATCACAACGACCATACCATCTGTTTTTTTCAGACTATTCCGTCCTTGCTATCCTCTTTCCTTTCTGCATTAAAAGTAAGTGTGTTTTCTCAAACCTGTTATCATTCACTGATGTTTGGGTTTTTTTAAGTCATTTAAGAAAAATTTATCTGGACTCCATTTTATCAAATACTGTCACTGGAGCAGCTCTGGCTTCCATGGAAAGAAAATCTTGCTGTCAGTTAGAGCATGGTGACAGTGTGAGCAAGGGACTGTCCACACTGGAAAAGCCTCTTGCCCTCTCATCAGGTAGTCATCAATACCTACTGGCTGCTGAAATTTTACTTAATTTTAAGTGCATGAGTTATCATTGTGATTCACACAGAAATATCCACAAGTAGAAATGAGGCTGATCCTTGACTGTCTCCTTGAATCAGCACTTCAGAATGATGAGGTACTCTTCCTTCATCATGTCTGTAGTATGTTATAATTGTCTTTAGGAAAGTTTGGTGTTGTTTTCAGAAAGAGCCATGCACTTGATAGTTGCAAAACCATACATCTTTTTGTCCCTCGCTGAACCCTTGCCTGCACTGGTGGTGGCAATGGGTTCATTGTGCATCTCATTGTATCAGATTTACATTTTTTGCTTTTAAACCTCCTCCTTGATCTTACATTATAAGAAGGCCTATAAAAATGCATGGCTTATCTGCATAGTACTTTGTAGCCTGGTATCACAGCTTCCCTAAGATGTATCCTCTTTAATCAGCACCGTACTGATCTCCTCTTCCCACTGCTCATTAGTATTGTCGTTTGTGCTACATTATAGTGAGCATCGCACAAACAGAACATAGAGCCCAGCCCCATAACTTGTTAATCACCCTTCATATGGAAATATCTGCTTTCCCTTAATCATGTAAATCGATCCTTTTAAAGTTTCCTGTCCCCTCCGTCCCCCAACCTTCATGCGTGTGTCTGTTACCGATGACAAGAAATGGACAAAATGTTTTTGCAAAGAAAGAGCACTGCTGATTTACATAACAAAACTGCCAGACAGTTTTCCTAGCCCATTTCTTAACCTTTCTTGGAGGGTTTTGAAAGGAAAGGCTTTGGAGTCCTAAGATACCTTCGTGTTCCTACCAGCCCTACTGTGAGAAATTCACTTTTAGAACTGCACAGAGGCAGGAGGTGTGCATGGGGCTATCCCTGCAGGCATGCTCTTATCATTCTTGGGTGGTTAACTCCTTAAATGCACAGACAGTGCAAATAGTCCTAAGCTATGATTATTGGTTGTTTGTTACTTTGCTTTTACTAACAACCAATTTAATTTGCTATCTTGCTTTCCTTTGCCCAGATTTCTCAGGCCCTTCTGTGTCCTCATAGACTTGCCTGTGTCCTACGTTATTATATATCAAAACATTTGTGCACATTTTGACTTAGTACAAAGCTGTACAAGTTTTGGCATTCCTTCTCTTTCACCTAATGTGGTAAATGTTACTGGAAAGGCTAAATTTGTTGCTCATGTTTCAGTGAGGAAATAAGAGCAATGAGTCCTTGTGAGAGAACCTTTCTCCCTGCAGCCCATTCTATTCTTGTTCTAAAAGAACCCAGTTCCCTTTATGCCTAAGCATACAGCATATGCTGTTTCAGCCCGGGCTTAGAGGGCCAGGCTTTCCCTCACAGGCTACAATGAAGATACTATTTGAAGGAATTTTAGGCACCGCCTTTATCATTCCATATAGTTGTTAGCATTTTTTGCCCCAAAATGAATTCAGTGCAATCGGAATGTTTAGTGAGTATTCCAAGTGCCATTTTGTTCATGAGCTAATTCAGAAGCTGAGACAGTTTAAAATTAATTGCTGGAAGTGAGTCCTGTCTTCACTTGGAAGAACCAAAGTTTTCCTTGGTTTGTGATTCAGGGATATCCCTTGTAGGTATTTATGTTATGTTAAAAGTTATTCCTCTGGCTTCTTAGTTGCAAGATTTTTGCTGGAGAGAGGCTTTTTTTTCTTGCTTAGGAGGGGAAGAGGTCCTTTCCACTGTCTCTGTGCAGCTGACTGCCTGTGGAAGCCCCTGCCAAGCAGTAGATGTGCTGGGCAGGCCTCAGGGAAGCTGTGGAGCTGTGCTTCCCAGGTCCAGACCCAACCACTGGATCAAAGTAGAGGTGTGTAACTGGCCATCTCAAATAAAGACCAGCACACGGCGGGACTTGCGGTTGCTTCAGGAGTATCCTGTGTATAAAGCATGACCTTGCATAAAGATGTGCATGCTTGCTCTTCCCTCCCCCTCTCTTGCTCTCTAATAGTTCTCCCTGAGATTCTTGAATAACAGAGCAGATGGAAACCTTATTTAAATTTAGAAACCATGAATACCACATACTGAGCTCAGTGGAGCAATTCAAGTCAGTTTTCCTTAAATTATTTCTTTTTAATGCTGAATTCCATTTAAAATCTTTAAAATAGCATAAACATGTCATATAAAGCATTTGAAGATACCTGTATTCCTTAGCACATAATGCCTCACTTGTAGGTAAATGTGGAAATGTGTCCTAAACAGATCAAATTCACAGCAAGTCGTCCTAAAGGACATTAACACTCCATTATTTGTTAGAGCTATTATAAAAGAAACTCCTGTGCTGTCCCTAAAGAGAGAAAATCTGTCATGGTTCCCAGGAAAGAGAAGCAAGGATTATCCTTGAAAACAGTCAAAGGAGAGAATAGTTTTTACCAACTTGTCGGTGGAGTTGCCATGGGCACCAGCCAGGAGCCTAGGTTTAAATGTCAGATTTCTCTTCCCCTACTGTATTTTTCCCTTTCTTTTGCTTTATTTTTGCATTCATTCCATTATTTTCTTTTCCTTTTTATGAGAACTTCTCTACCCACATCCATTTTTTCCTAACACCTGGTTTAACTTCTTTTTATGCCTGTCCTCACACACCACACTAATCCCAGGTAAAGAAATTGTGGGGGTTTAAAAGTAAGACAATATTATCTCGGTTACTCATTTGAAAGTCATTAGCATATTAATATTTGTCCGGCAAAGTCTAAAAAAGCAAAGAAAATTTAATTGAGAGACTGACACGGCTGAGGGAGAAGCAGCAGTGTAGAGTCAGCAGCAGCTCCCCCTCAGCTTTATTATGCCTGGTTGTTTGGAGACATGTGCTACATTTCATTATTTGCTAAAATATTACACAGAGGGAGATGGGGGAAGGAAAAGAGCAGAAGGAAAAAGCTCACATCTGTGGTAACGTCTCTGCAGGGGAAATAAAAAAGGCAAATCCTACCATTTGTGGAAGGTATTCATGTGTTGCCGGCTGGCTAAACTGCACATCAATTGAATTAATGTATCCATTAAATCTAGATAAAAGCTCAGAAGAAGCAGTTTAGCAAACACTTTTTTCTTTTCTGTTCTTTTTTTCCCCTTTCCTTAATTCCTCTAAGCTGGCACAGGACATCTGGGTTGGTTTTGTTTTGTATACTAGTTTCTGTTTTGCCTGGTGTGTCTTCATTGTCAAAACCCCAAAACAAGCCCAGCTGCTTTAAAAAAAAATCCATTTGTGCTTTTGCTCACTTGTTAATAGAGTAATAGAGGAAATGAACACGTCCAGGCTGCAAAGTGAGCAACTGGTGAGTGCTGGGAAGTTCACGCTGCCTTTGGTCATATTGTTCCTGGGCCAGAAGAGTCTTTTGCATGAATGAAAGCAAGAGTAGCAAAAGAGAAAATGGTTTTTAATTTTTTTTTAATGAACCAAATAATACTGTCATTGACTGGATGCCTCTAACCTCCATTCGGTCACTAAGATTTTTCCAGAAAAGGAAGATAAAACTGTAGTGCCAGCAAGTAACTGTGGCTGTGGTGATAAATTAATGCTTGTGGTTTTGAAACCCATTTCTGATTTGCCTTCCTATGATCCTGCCTTGCCTTTAAGAAACGCTGATCATGTTTCCATGTGAATTATTGACCCATAGTTAGTGATAGGTAGATATGGACTTGCAGACTGGGTTGTTAATAGGACTAATACGATGCATATTTTCAGAATGCATGTGTTTAATCCAAACTGACGTTTCCAGTGATTTTGACTTATGTGATTTCTTATTCACTCTTGCAATTCATTTCTATATCATTTCTGTGTTCTTGATGCACGTAGCAATGGTGCTGGATGGTAGGGAGATGCACAATCATGAAGTTTGGATAACTGTGTTACAGAAAGAGAAATTACTGTTCAGAGAGCCAGATAGCCATGAGTCCTCTGTATACAGTCCGAGGTGCTTCATATCACATACAGTCCTGAGGTCCATTAAGACCACCCAGCCCTTGAAACAGATCCTTCAGGAATCTTTCCATGCAAGAGAGAAGAGGGTGTGAAAGCTCAGTGCAACAAATCTCCAGGATTAGGAGATGGTATCAGTGATATTTCTTGAAAAGCATGAAAATTCTTGTTTACTAAAGGCTATCAGATCTTTTGGAGGAAGACTGAACAAACTGAGGACAAGCAGTTAAGTAGAAAAAGGAATAATCTGTTCTCTGTGTTTTCTGTGGAGGTAATAGAATAGGAATAAAGGACCGTGAACTGCAAAAAAGGGAAAATTAGGCTGTGAAATGTTTGTCATCAGAAGTTTAAAGAAAAAAAAATAGCAGACAATGTCAATAATGTCTGGGATGCAATTGCTAAAGAAAAATACTAAATATAAATGTCCTGTCATGGGACAGCAGGAAGGACTGGAGCCCTTCCAGCCTCGGTTTCCATGAAGACTCACCATTTCAAATGGCTGATTAGATGTCTGGCTCGACGACAGCACTGACTTGTCTCCTTTTATTTAGAAGCAAAAAATATTCATGAGCCTGGTTTGTGAAGCTTCCACTCTTATGCAAGAAGTCAGGTTAATAATAACTCAGAAACCTTCACTAATTTATCGAGGAAACTTTTTTCTAAGATTTTACACAAGAATGCCTCACCATTTAAAATCTTGTCTGTGAAATTATAGCAACCTGTTTCCTGGCATCGCTGAAACATCTTTGAGAGCAGAGTTTCTGGGTATGCTAGAGGTTTGGTCTTATGTTATTTACTAATTTTCAAAACATGGCAGGAGTATTTTATTTCAGAAAAAAAAATCATTTCTCCTGCTCAGTAGGATAACTGAATGATTGATTCTGTTATTTTATTTCCAGTCTAAACCTAAAGTAATCTTCATCTTCCAATGCAATATGAACAGTCTTGCCTTTTAATCCCTGCCCATGCAAAAAATCTATTTTCGTGTCTCACTGCATAATATCTTAATTTCATTTCCATTGAAGTAATACCCCGCTCTGAAATAAAATATATTAAAACACAAATCCAAAGTAAATACTTAAAGGTTTTCACTATTTAGAAGAACATAGGAACTGTCCTATTACAAGGGTCCATGTTTCTTGATAGACCCTTTCCATAAGTGGACACAAGCAGATATTTGGGGAAGAATAAGGACATGACAGTTTCTTAAAATTCCCATCTAATGGCAGCTCCCAAAACTCATTTAAATGGATCTGGTTTCTGTGTGATTAGTAAGACTTAAGTGAGTTTCCACAGACTTCTCAAGTTTCGCCTGGAATGCCATTCAAACCTTAGTATCCACAATATCCTTACTCCTCATATGGAAAAAAAATTGTTTAGAGGTAGAGCTATTCATGCAAAAGGATTTATGTCATTAACTAACCCTGAGAATACAAGGTGAAATACTGGTGTCTGTCTGAAAAAGGGAAGCCATCTGAAAATGCAGACTAAAACTCTCTGATAAGGTTAGCATCTATGTTAGCATGTTAGCATCTATGATCCTTAGTATGTTAAATGTGTTTCATCATATTGGATTCACAATTTATCATATCTGCCCATCAAAGAATGGTTTCATCAAGCTATAGTTAAAAGCATTTGTGCACGTGCTATAGAAATTACTAGATAATTGAATGGACTGCAACGGCTATGGCTGACCTTGTTGTGATGCCATTGTTACTGATAGGAAAAGTACTGAAATGAGAGTGAAGAAATCTAAATTAATAGGGGAAAGGAGTGAAACCACTGCTAGATTTGTCTTTCTGAAAACTTCCTGATTGCTTTTCAGATCTGTACTTTTTTTTTCCTGTTGACAGGCAAAGCTTGGAAATAATAAGTACTGCATGAATTAAATCCATCACATTTGACTGACTAGGTACCATGCACTGGATCTGCAAACCAATCTGGGTGCTATCTCTGTGCCACTATTGATTTCTGTGCTTTGACAGAAAATAGCTGAGAGACAAGTGATGGGGGGGAGGAGGAGGGGGAAGAAACCTACACACGTTTTTTGTATTGCCATAGCTATAGCTAGCAACAAATATAACACCAGATTTCCCCTATCTAAAATGTCACTGAGCCTGTGGGCACAGTTTTGTACGTATCAGGCAATAAATTCTAAGCATTTCTTTGCTGGTAGTGCACACTGTTCTTTAGGGTTTCTTTGAGAAAGGATTATTGCAGCAAAGCAGAAGGGTGGTTATTCTTGTCCACCTACAGCATGTCTGTTACGAAGCATCATCAGATCTCCCTTCATCGTATGGCCATTCTGTGTCAGAGATACCATCCTGAACGCAGGTGAAAATGAAATCCATCCCATTGAAATGGAAAGTATATTTTTTATTCTCACACAAGTACTAGCTTTGAAAAGTTAAAAAAAAACCCCACACATTTTCTTTTCTTTCCCTTTTTTTTTTTTTTTAAATTCTGTTCCATTTTACTTTGTGTAAGCAAGACCAAACCCTGTTCCTGATGGGTCCTAGGAGGAGACCTGGGCAAAAATGCCCAAGTTGGCTTGCGTGAGGAGTAGTGGGGACTCCTGATGGAGTGCTGGGGGGCTGCTTGTTTTTTCTGCTGAGGGGTGTCATAGATTAGCAAATGTTGAATGTTCTACAGAGTGCACTCAGATTGCTCCTGGGCACGGTGCTGTGCTGAGATGGGACTGGGAGGTTCCAGCTGAAGTTTTGCTGTTGGCTTTGTGCTACACTTGGGTAAGACGCAGCACCTTTCTGCCTCCCCATTCATCTCCTCATGTTATTAATCCTCTGGGATGTGACTCTCCTGTGATTGCCTAAGACTAGGAATGAAGTTTTTATGAGGGATCTGTAGAAGCTACTGCAGTTCTTTTTGTATAAGTGAAATCCAGTTGAGTTCATCCCTGTTATCATCTGTAGCATATTTCACTGGGGGTTTATGGTCATCTTAGATAAACTCGGCATGTCATGGAGGGTAAATACATGTTGCTGAAGGGAATGTACACAGCAGTCATTGGTTTGCAAAACATGCTGCTCTGTGATGTTTTCTCTAGATGGCTCTGTTAGGGAGGAGTGTTAAGCCTTAGGATTTTCTCTCTCCTGAGGGAGGGAAACAACTTTATGTATCTTTCTTCTTTCTGCTGTTCGAAGCACTATGTGTAGACTAGAAAATAGAAAACACCAAATAACTTCTACATTTAATAACGGTAAAGATCAAGTACAGATCTAAGCAACCTGACCTTATTGAAGATGTTCTCTGCTTACTGCAGGGAGGTTAGACCAGATGATCTCCAAAGGTCCTTTGCAACCCAAAGCATTCCATGATTCTATGACTACTAAAACCTTTCAGTATCTGAAGTGGAAGTTCCTTATACAGGAGTCTGCTCCAAAACCTCTTTTTTACCATACCAACTTACAGTAATTCCTCACAACTTCAGAGCAATGTATTCCAGGAGAAAGGCATCACAGATCTCCCTAGAAGGTACAGCTTAATTTAACTGTCATGAAGGGACAGTGGCCATTTAGGAATGCACAGTACTAATGGAGGGAGTTAAAAGTCTCTTTCATGCATGCCAGTGTTTGCCTTTCACAGGTATAATAACAGGATTGTGAAAAAATTTTTTTGAAATGAGTTATGGAAACATTTGGGAGAAAAATTAGTTGGTCGTATCTGTTGTTCATGGTAGTACTTGTTTAAAAGTATCCCAACAAACTATATAAAATAAATCACTACTGCGCTCCAAATCCTTAATCCTCTTCATCATATTTGTATTTTATGTGGTACAGAAAATGTTTAATTGCCATATGTGAGGCCCATTTCAACCCTGCCGTTTCAGCTCCTTTCCAAGATGCCTATGGCCCAACGGTTGGTTTGGGTTCCCTGGAGGCAGCTACTTTCCCTCTCACAAGCTGCTGACACCACAAGGCAGAAGTGGCCTTGCCAAGGACTCTGAGGAATAGGCTGAATTCCCAAATCCCTTCTTGGACAGCAGCAGCATCCCTCATGCTTCAGTACTCATGAGACCAAGTCTGACAGGGATTCTTATTCTTCTACAAGAACCAACGTGCACAGTCTGATCCGGAATCAAGTTTTCAGTCTGTTTAGGAGCTTGTCTGAAAAGTCGGATCTCTTTTTCAGCTCTGTAAGATCACTTAAACAGCTTAATAATTAGAAAATCTTAAAAAAGCTTTGGTAAAAATGAAAGCTAATTCTCCATGAGCAACACAAACAGTATCAGAGCAAAAGCCTAGAGACGTACCTCTCGGTATATTTTGCTTCTTCAGTAACTCACTACTTGTGATAAGAAATTATGAAAATCAATTTAAATGGCTACTGTTTAAAAATACTTTTCTAAGTGGTTGCTAGTTTAAAGTTTCCTCCATATTCAGTTTTAAGGTTTTTGAGTGCTTCATTGAAGAAAATATTGTTTTCTTTTAAACATTCAGAATGAGACAAGTTCACTATTTCAGTCCAGGAAGCATTTGCTTGTTTCTTGAAGAGTCATGAACCACTCTGTACCATAACAGTCCTTAGACAACTTGGTGCATGCTGACTTTATATTTTCATTATTAATCTCCCTTTATTTTAATAGTCTCTTAAAAATAACGAGGACTTCTTCATAGAACCATTAAGGTTGGAAAAGACCTCTAAGATCATCCAGTCCAACCATCAGCCCAACGCCACTGTGCCTGCTAAACCATGTCCCACAGTGCCACGTCTGCATGTTTTTTTAACTCCTCCAGGGATGGAGACTCTACCACTTGCCTTGGCAGCCAGTGCCAATGCTTCACCACTCTTTCAGTAAAGAAATTTCTCCCGATGTCCAATCTAAACCTCCTGTGGTGCAACTTGAGGCCATTCCTCTTGTCCTTAGGTTGGAGTAGTTTATGTTCACTGGATTAAGAAAATATCTCTAGCTACAAGAGCAAAGTGACAAAAAGGAGCTCTCAGCATCTCTGGTTCCAGTAAAGAAAACATGCAAATAGAAACAAAGATGTTTCCACTTACAGAGCAACTGCTCGTAAGACGTGATTAAAAATGTTCACGTTTCCAGTAATGCATATATATAAGATATCCCTGTCATCTGCAGCATGCTGATAGGAAATCTTAAACAGCAGATGCTCTGTGGGACATTTAAACTGAAGTCCAATCCATATAGGAGACAGAACTTATAATGAGGCATAATGTAGTTCTGAGAAAGGACATCACAGGCGATTTCCTGAAAGAAAGAGTGAGATTTAATCACTTTGGGCTACTTCTGCAGCTACTGCTGAGGCACGTTAGTTGCTCTGTGAGAGGAGGAGATGCTTGTCAAGATTGTAAGCAAACCGAATTACTGCCAACCATTTACTCACAGACAACTGATGATTCTGTTTTATTTCTGCACATTTCATTTTCTGCTTTGCTGTCTTTCTAAAATCCATGGCCTTTTATGTTATGACAACAGGACATGAGCAATTTTTGCTGTTTATGTGCTTCACACATAAGCAAAACCTCCTCTCCCAGGTTAGTCATCAGAGCTCGACTGGGTTATTATCTCCATCAGTTCTAAAAGCTCTAGTTCTTACAGCTTTAATGACCTCAGGAAAGTAATCTTACTTTTTTTTGATTGATAAAAGTAGTTTTTCACTATTTGAAATAGCCAGTCTTGTGTTAATAGGGATTTGACTCTCCCTGAAAGACTTCCAAGACATTGGAACAAGACATTTAGCATAGAGGTGGGTGACTGGTACTTCCTAGCTACCAGACACAGAGAGATGAAGGAGATGAAATCCATCTTATCTCAAGGTTTATATTTTCTGCAGCTCACATAATGTATTAGCCCCAATTAGCATCTTGTTGCCAGTCTCAGCTAACATTCTGTTGCAGTAGTGTGAAGGAAAGCCGATATCTGGCAGATAATCAGTGAGGTAATTACTCAGGTAATTACTAGGCAGTCATTTCTAGTCCAAAGGCAAGACTTGGACTGTCTAACCAGCAGCTCTTGGACCATTCTGCCAACCTCTATGCTGTGTAGTGGCTGCCACTCCTCAACAACATTTATCTGTTCTCCTCCTCCTATCCTCTCCTGTTGGGATTATTTGCAGCCTGCAGTCTCTATCTTGATTTCTGGGTTGATTGCACAGATTGTAACTCAGGGCAAATCTGGCAGAAGGACTACAGGAGGTGAGGCAAGGAGAGACAGATGGGTGAAAATGACATTGACCCAATTGCCTTGCCTGAACTACATGGAAAATTATGTCCTCGTCCCATCACTCTCCACATATCAAACAAATAAATTTAGTATTCCTGTATTAGTTCTGTGGCAGAATTTCCACAGCCCAGAGATGAGTGTTCCTGAAGTGAATGCTAGTCAGTACAGTCATTTGAAGCAAGCCTCCTTTTCACCACCTTTTCTTTTCTCTCCTGTTACATCCAGCCAAGCATCTTCCCCAGCTCAGTTCCTTGCCAGTGGCCAACAGCACTGACTAAAAGGTCCAGTGAAGCCTGTTAACATGGATTCTACACTGTACCTTGCATCATCCAATGCTGGTGTGCCTCACTAGCCAAGTTGTACTTCACTACTTGGAAACTAATGCTCTAGTGTAGCCCAGAATGCTGCAGCAAGAAGTTGTGAGCAAGTTCTTATTTTATTTGTATTGTCTGGTGAAGGAGGAAAGAGTAACTAATTGCTCCTAAAAATTACAGATTTATTCTAGGGCATAATTTTTAGGAGCAATGACCTAAGTGGATTCTCTTTTTCAGGATAAACATCACAGGTACCAATATACTCCTAGAACTGGGTGAAGAAACTAAGTTGTTTCATTAAAACACCACAGCTATTATCCAACAGTAAGAGGATATTCCAGGTAATTAGCATCCCACAGACCACTTAGTCTTGTCTAGGGCCATGCCATAAAGGAGACTGGAAAGGGAAAAGTTTTAGATGTCCATGGCAGTGAATTGGGAACAGCATCACCACTTTCAGTGCAGAAACGTGTAGGAAGAGGAAAACATGGTCCAAAGGATTATAGCTACAGAAAGGAGAGAAGGTGGGTGGATGGAGACCTCATTTGCTGGGAAACATGAGATATCACATTTTCCTTTTAAACCAATAATTTTAATGAGAAACTCACTTCATCGCTCAGAAATCTGTTCTCAGAAATGTGAAAGTGCAATAAGAATGTGGGGGCAGTATTCAAAATCATGCAGAAACCCAAGCTCTCAAAAGCAGAGGGAAGTGAGTGTTGGTGGTGGATAGACTGTCCGTTCTTTTCTTTTATCTAGCTGCAATCACCTTTTGAATTTTGATGTGGTTTTTTGGCCAAGAAACCCCTCCGTCAATTTCCATGAGATTTAATCAGACTATTGAATTGTCAGGTTATCTGTAATTTATAGAGCTAGTCTTGTGATTGATTCTGTTTTAACAAATAAAAGCAAATATCATTAAAATAACTCACACTCAGAAGAGCATTTTCCCTGTTGAATTTAATACAATTTCATTAAGTTAGCACAATCCAAATTAGAATGTGAACAAGATACTTGTTTAATATATCAAAAAACATATTAAATCTGGATTTGAAAAGGTGTTAAATCTTTTCCTTTTCATAAAATAAAATTAGCTCTAATTTGTCTCTGAAGTTTAAACTGAAAGAATTTATTGTTGAAACATAACCGATAGTTTAAATCCAAGCCAAACACAATTAACTAAGTGGAAACTTCAAAAGGTTCAAATGAATGTTGTTGTTACGCTTAGGAACTGAAAAGCACATCAGTGTAGCACTACTGAGATTATTAGGGCTACAGTGGGTAGCCCCCTTTGAAGTTTTATGCTTGTGGGAGAGGCCAGGAACACGGAAATAAATAAATTAATAAACATCTAGGCAGAAAATGTTCATATTTTTAGTAAACTTACACTGGTAAATTTTAACGAGAGCTTCAAGTGGGACATTAATATTTTGAACACATCTGAAATTCACTACTGGGTGTAAATACTGACTAATCCAGCAAAGATGTCTTATTTGAGGGTTACAAATTCTCTCCTCCTGTGTTTGCATTCTTTTGCTTCTGTTCCTCACGCTGTGTAGTGAATGAGTTTACTAAGCCTAATGTGCACCCAATTGGCAAACATAGGATATAAGCATTTGTCTAAATTGCTGAAAACCAATTTTGAATTTGGAAATGTGACTGTTAGTTCAAGAAGGTAATTCAATTGTAATGGGGAAACACCATACAGACCGTCAAGACTAAATGACAAAATGGAAACCGAAAACATCAGATGATGGCACCTAAACAAGCAGCTTGATTTAGAACATGTTGACACTTGGCAATTAGATCACTCTGTTGGGCAGCTAAGAATTTAATACTAAATTTTAGGTGTCTGTTTTGGGAAAGGTTTGCACCCTCAACCTCAGATTTTCTTTTTGTAAAATTGGAGTATTGACATTTCCCTTGTTACGCAGATGTTAAGAGGATTTCTTCTTTTCACACTGCTTTGAGTATGAAAAGTGTTATCTGTAAATTCAGACAGTTCCTATTACCCACTCATAGAGGCAAGTAATGGATAATTGGGTTCCTACTTACCTTCATTAGATAAGAGATTTCTCATTTGACTCTATCAATAGAAAGATTAAGAGTCCTTGTTACTCCAGGAGAATAAAGTTGTATGGAATAGGAGAAGTGAATAATAGTGAGTATAAAGCCACGGCTGTAAACCAGAAGATCTGTTGCAATAAAGAAGTTTCAGACTGTGAAACAACCTCTCTAACCTTTATGTTCATACTTCTAACTCAGTACCAGGAGACACACTGTATCATGTGAAGTGGAACAAAGTGGCCCATTAATTGCATCAAAAGTTTACAACCTGACTTCATATTTTCACACCTATCATGTGAAGCCAGATTATGAAACTCTCCTGTGAATTAGAACAGAGACAGTGGAAAGGGATTTGGAGCTCATCTTGACTTCTGTGACCTCTTCGGGCCAATAATTGCTTAGTGTACCTGGCAAGATTTTATCTTTTCCTGTTATAGCTCTGGTGTTTCCTGTACACAAAACTTTTTCTACATTATATTTCTGTTTTCATAGAGTCATATTTTTCATTGCAACTGGCAAAGCTTTTTTAGAAGTTTGGTCAAACAAGAAGGGTAGGAATTAACTTTTCAGCCTGACACATGCATGTGTCAAGTTCATAATCATAGAATCTTAGAGCGGTTTGGGCTGAGATCCCTATGTGGGGATAAAAAGTAACAGAAAAGAAGTTGAATGTCATTTATCTTAGAATCATAGAATGATTTTGGTTGGAAGGGACCTTAAATCCCATCCAGTTCCAATTCCCGCTGGATCCGGTTGCTCAAACCTTGTCTTGAGCACCTCTAGGATTGTGACATCTACCACTTCTCTGGCCAGCCTGTGCCAGTGCCTCGCCACCTCACAGGAAATCATTTATTCCTAATAGCTGAGCTAAGCATCCAAGTGTGGCGCTGTTAACTTCTCTTGGTTGTCGTAGCCCATGACACAGCTGAACAGGCTTTCTCACTGGAAACTTTCTGGTGTTGCTAGGAGCAACAAACTAATAGTATTTTCTGAAGACCTAAAGATGTTTTATTCTCTACCGCTCTTAGGCAGAATATTGATACAGAGGATCAAGTTAATTGTTTGATTCTTGTTGCTTTCTTTGCCTTCTTCTACCCAGGAAGCACATTGAAAGCTACTTTGCCAGTTTCCAGAGAAAGCTGGTGGTTTCCACTGTGTCAATTCCATAGTAAATGACATCTGGCAGAGCGTAAGAATGCTTTTGCCACAGCTACACAATATTTCTGAACTATTCTCTGTATTTATCTGCAGTGACCTTACAGAACTGATCCACCTTTATGGCTACAAAGCTTCATTACTGTAATTCTGCTTTAGTTTTGCTTCCACTGGGGTTTCTCTGCCTCATGCAGCTCTAGAGTAGCATTTATCAGCACGCCTATTCCTTGGAATAAACTGATGTGGCAGCGTTGTGCAGCATGCTGTCTGCATGCAAAATGTCAGGTAGACTTTACTTACCCTGTTAATTTTTAAAACCTGTTACAGAGAGGCAATAATATATTGCAAGGCCACCTTTCTGTGTCACCTCCCTAAAAGCTCTCTTTGTTTTGATACTACCCATATTTCTCAGGTTTCCACTGTCCTTCCTGCAGCAAACAAGTTACTTTTACTCCTGGGCAGTTGAAAAAGTGATGTTCTTCTGGATATTTCTGTCTATTTTGAAATCGCCAGATGGAAAAGGTTTCCCCACCATACTAATTAAGGAGTGTGCTGTTTAGGTAGTGCTGAGATTGATATTGTGTGGATCTAGGTTTATAAATAACACCTGTTTATTTGTTTGTCTTTCATGATAAATATAAAGGTACCATACAGTCTGCACTTCAGTAAAGCCACTAGTGGGCAACCAATAGACAGCTAAAATATATGATATTGGTAACATCTGTGGTAGAGATGTCATAAACTGTGGTCGTGCAAGGTAGTCAAGAGCTGACAGTTACCTTCATCTTTTGGTGAATGAAGACTGCACTATGTGTTTGTAACTGGTACAAAATCTGATTTTCCAGAGATGCAGTCAGATGCAGACTCACAGCCTCATCCCGTGTCCCCATGTTGTGCCAAATGCCCAGCAGAAATACAGAGGAAAACACACATGCAGAGAGCAGTTTCAGGAGCTGAGCTTTCCTCAGTCCTTGGAAGAGCATCTCCACACAGCCCCAGCTGGACCTCTCTAAAGACCTTGGGGTCTGCTCCCTCCTCCCCTAGTGTTTACTTTGCAGCCACTCCACTGCATTGTTTACAAACTTAAAAATAATCTCTGTCAGTCTCTGGAGTGCAAACAAACTGGATTTGCATGGCATGCTAGCAAACCCTTAAGTAACTAGGACGTTGCATTGCTGATGAGGAAAGAGAGCATTTACATAAAGAACAGCTTGACAAACTTTATCAATCTCTTCTGCAACCAAGAGAAAAATAATGTCTCTAGATTCTCCTAGCACAAGTTCTAGTGATTATTCTGTGCTATTATTTGATAGGATTTTTTTTCAGTAAGACTGTAGGCAAAACATTGCTTGTAATCATTCCATAATGAAAAAAACATTCACATGGGTCAGGCAATGTCAAGAAGACTGGGATTATATCAGTAGGCAGCAAAGGTCAGCAAGGTACAAACTACACAATTATGATGTGGCCTGTTTAATAGGCACAGTTAGGGAAAAGTAGTTAGAATGCAAAGTATTTTTTCTGATCTTACTGGAAATGTTTTCCTGCAACCCTTGGGTGTCAGTCTTGAAATATGAATAGATTAGGAAGTAGCAGTGTGCTTACAGGGCAAGGATGTAGAAAGCAGCCACGAGCAAGTACATCAGGAAGTCAAGACAAACAGAGCAAACACAGCTTCTGAATTGTAGCGTTTTAATGATTTTCAAAGGCAAAAAACCCCTAGCTCTTTCAAAAGGGTACAGATGGTCCCCTAAAGGAGATTTCCTTCACTATAACTCCTGAACACAGAAAAGGAAAGAGTGGTTCAAAATAGCCAACCATTTAGGGGCATCCATCACCAAAAGGCGATGAAATGAACAAATGAAAGGGAAGAATATGAGTAACATCAGTTCCTGGTTTTATGCATAGAACACAAGAGAATACATCTGTGTTAGGCTTTGGATTGTCATAAAGTCACGGATGCCTGAGAAATGAGCATATTTTATGCATCAGGTGCAAGTGTGGACCGGTTCTTGTTTTCCAGGCTTCACACTATTGAATTATACTGCTATTTCTCAGTTGTAAACTTTTCAAGTTTATGAACCAGACATGATTAAACCACACTGTAAAGGAGATAAATGGGATATTTTTCCAATTAAACAAAATGACTTTTTAAAGTCATTGTTTTAGGAGATCTGTCATTCTGTTGGGGAGGATGAAGGGGAGGATGCTCCATCATAAAGAAATACTGAAAGAAATGGAAAAAGAACATTAATAAAATTTGTAGGTGATACTCAGGCGAAAGGTGCTATAAACACTACAGGAATGGGACATAATAGAATAAAACAGTGCCTAGAGAAAAAAAAGTACATGCGCTGGAAATGCAAAACGAGAATCAAAATGGAAAAAATGCAGACATATCTCCTGGGGAGATTAATCCTAAGCACACAGATTCAATGAGCAAGAGAAAATTGGGAAATGGTAGTGATTAAAGAGGCCCTGAGGTGACGCTAGTCAACAAATTAGACAGTAGAAACAGTATGATATGGATAAACAACTGGGCAATTTTAGGATACATCATGTTCCAGATACTGTCTTTCCCTGGTCAGAGAAGTAGTGTAAAGTTTAGGCATGGAAGATGTCGCAAGGAGGCTGACATTGAATTTCTGTGGTGCATGGAAGCCCTTATTCTGCACTGATGAGTTTCACTCCTGCTGATTGACGAAAATAAAGATTAATTTCTCATTATGTGAAACACAACAGCGACTTCCCTAATTATTGTTTTCCATCAAATCATTGTGATTTTCCTGTGAGAAGAGAAATAATTAGGAAAAAGAAGCCTGAACCATTACATTACTTTTAAACGGACTTGATTTGTACTTTAGTCTGGAAGGAAAGCAATCATTTCCCTTTGTACTTTGATGGAAAATTTCCTCCTTTCTCCCTTCACAATTTTTAGTAAAAAATATTTATCATGTTCCTCTAGAAATCATCTCAATAGTCAAGAACTGCAATCATCAGTGTGGTCATGTGAGGCCAGGGCACACATGCACTGATTCAGCATTAAAGGCTTGAATCAATAAATGCCAGATTGATCCCTTTATACCAATAAACTCCCTGGTGGAAAAAAAATCAGGTTACAAATTGAGTTAAAGGAACACTCAAATGTCATCCCAGCACTTTATTTGCAGCAGGGAAATATGCCCTGAGCCAAAGGCTGTTAAAATGCATTAGTCCAAGGAAATACATGAGCACGTACTTAACAGGAAACATCAAGCTGGACTTGAGGCTGATAATCTGCTGCACTAGGAGCTCAGTCATGTAGAGACCACCTGTAGCTTCCATGGGAAGGACCTTCATAAGAAGCATCCAGGTAAAATCAAACATGAACAACCTGCTCAAAGAAAAAAAACAACGAACACCCCCAAACACTAAGAATGCTTCCTTCAAGAAAAAAATTCTCCTTAGACATGGGCAGTCTCTTTCAGATGACTAAGCAATTTAAATTTCATCCACGACTACCATTTTTAAATTTACTAAGTGCAGAAAAAATTAGGATGTAAACATTTAACTTTTGCTTGCTGCTTTGCCTGGGGCTGTCACAGCCCAAGTGATGCAGTGATGGCGGTCATCAAGAGGTTCAAGATCAGTGCTCTGTCTTTGGAGAACTGTATTGGCTTATCTCTAACGTGTGCTCAATTAAAACATGCCTGTATGCATCTCTAGGTTGTGCTTTTTGTTCCTTCGCATTCGGGGAAAAAAGAGACACCAAACCAAATTTTGGTCCCAAGTCCATTGATCTAAATCTCTGCTGAAATAACTGGAGTTGCTTTGGAAGAATATTGTAAATGGGAAGAGTTTCTGGTAAAGAGCTAAGTGAAGGATCTTATAATGGTTTATAGGATATGGTAAGATAAATAGTCCACAGCAGCTTTTAAGACCAGTGGTATAAGGAGCATGATGCATCTGTAGTAGCAGTGGTGAGTTTTGATCGTGTCTTAACAAATCTGGCAAAAATCTCCTTAGTGCAGAAAAAAATGATTTGTCACCTGAAATTCAGGAAATCTCCAGAAGGACACTTTGTCTGCAGAACACAGACAGAACCCAGATTTCTTCCTGTCCAATGCAAAATCTATCAGGCATGTGAAGAACTGTCCTCTGACCTCCTCAAGGGCAGTAACATATTGTCAAGTCCTGCTGTTGCTTTTACTGATGTCAGTCAGCCTTTTGCAATGATGTTTCCATGTCTTTTACCTCAACTTTGTCCTGGAAATGGGCAGTGGGCTGTGTGTTCATCAGCGCCCTTGATCTCTCACTAGCAGACACAGGAGAGATGAATGACAGCAGAATGCTGGTACCCACTTGGTGTCCCCTACAGCTTCCACTTGTACCTCCGTGTCACCACAGAATCTTACTTGAACCATAACATTTTTTCTCTTTTTCTTGCTGTTTGTTTATATCCTGGTACATTTCTGGAGCTTTATTGTACCCTGATTGCTTTGTGTATGCTATTTTGCAGCTCACCTTGAGAAAGGTTTGTTTGCCGTTGCAGAGTAGCCTCAGAGTTTAAGCCACCTCAGCTCTGACAAACATTAATTTTACTTTCCACTGTTTACTTTTAATTTTTATTGCTTTTCTATATCAATTTCCTTTAGTATAACAGTGTCTGAGGAGCGGGGAGTTTGATATTTGTTCACAGACACGCAGAAATTCCAATCAGCTTCAGTGGATTTTAGATTCCACCTTCTATAGGGAAGAATTGGTGATGCAACAAAGGCGGTTCAAATTGTAAGCAAATCAGTTATTCACTAAAACCCTTCACTCCTGAACAGATCAAAGCTATTCCTGTAAATTTGCACTGAATTCAGCAGGTTTATCCAAAAACTGAGAAGTCAAAGCATTCTGAAGCTTCAAAAACAAAACATGAAAAACATCTTGCATTTCAGAATTCTATTGCGAGGTACATACCCCATGCAATGCTACAGGCTTGGGGAAGAGCAGCTGGGAAGTTGCCCAGCAGAAAAGAACCCAGAGGTGTTGGCAGGCAGCGAGCTGAACGTGAGCCAGCAGTGTGTTCAGGTGGCCAAGAAGGCCAACAGCATTCTGACTTGTATCAGATATGGTGTGGCCAGCAGGAGCAGGGAAGGGATTGTCCCCTTGTCCTCAGCACTGGGGAGGCTGCACCTTGAATCCTGAGTTGAGTTTTGGGCCCTTCAGTACAAGAAGGACATCAAGTTACTGCACTGCATCCAGAGAAGGACAACAAAGCTAGTGACAGGTCTGCTGAACAAGTACTGTGAGGAGCTGCTGAGGGACCTGGGGTTATTTAGTCTGGAGGATGCTGAAGGGAGAACTTGTCACTCTCAGGTACCTGAAAGGATGTTGTAGGAAAGCAGATGTTGATGTCTTCTCCCAAGTAACAAATGATAGAAAGAGAGGGAATGACCTTAAGTTGCACCGGGGGTAGGGGATTGGTTAGATTGGATATTAGGAAAAAATTCTGTACTGAAAGATTAGTGAAATGCTGGCAGAGGCTGCCCAGGGAAGTGGTGGAGTCTCCATCCCTGGAGGTGTTCAAAACCATGTGGCCATGGCTCTTTGTGACATGGTTTAGTAGGCACAGTGGTGTTGGACTGGGTGAGCTTAGAGGTCTTTCCTACCCTAATGGTTCTGTGGTTCTGTGATTTTTTAAAATACAACCATGTGCTGTTGGAGGCTGTGTTGTTTGAAGCAGATTCATGGTTTTGTTCTTTTATCCATCAGGAGAGCTCAGTGAGATTCAGGAGTGCTTTTTCTTTTTAATAACGTAGCTTGCTGCATAATTGATTCACAGACCACATTTGTGAGTTTGTTTGATTAATGAGGAAAAAACCTCATTTCTTAAACCAAGCTGCATCCCGGGTGCTTCCTGCGCAGCGCCCGGAGTGCTGACTTAGAGTGAGCAATGT
>WAAB01001938.1:178094-228597 GCA_013389865.1 Piaya cayana
CAGAAATTCCAATCAGCTTCAGTGGATTTTAGATTCCACCTTCTATAGGGAAGAATTGGTGATGCAACAAAGGCGGTTCAAATTGTAAGCAAATCAGTTATTCACTAAAACCCTTCACTCCTGAACAGATCAAAGCTATTCCTGTAAATTTGCACTGAATTCAGCAGGTTTATCCAAAAACTGAGAAGTCAAAGCATTCTGAAGCTTCAAAAACAAAACATGAAAAACATCTTGCATTTCAGAATTCTATTGCGAGGTACATACCCCATGCAATGCTACAGGCTTGGGGAAGAGCAGCTGGGAAGTTGCCCAGCAGAAAAGAACCCAGAGGTGTTGGCAGGCAGCGAGCTGAACGTGAGCCAGCAGTGTGTTCAGGTGGCCAAGAAGGCCAACAGCATTCTGACTTGTATCAGATATGGTGTGGCCAGCAGGAGCAGGGAAGGGATTGTCCCCTTGTCCTCAGCACTGGGGAGGCTGCACCTTGAATCCTGAGTTGAGTTTTGGGCCCTTCAGTACAAGAAGGACATCAAGTTACTGCACTGCATCCAGAGAAGGACAACAAAGCTAGTGACAGGTCTGCTGAACAAGTACTGTGAGGAGCTGCTGAGGGACCTGGGGTTATTTAGTCTGGAGGATGCTGAAGGGAGAACTTGTCACTCTCAGGTACCTGAAAGGATGTTGTAGGAAAGCAGATGTTGATGTCTTCTCCCAAGTAACAAATGATAGAAAGAGAGGGAATGACCTTAAGTTGCACCGGGGGTAGGGGATTGGTTAGATTGGATATTAGGAAAAAATTCTGTACTGAAAGATTAGTGAAATGCTGGCAGAGGCTGCCCAGGGAAGTGGTGGAGTCTCCATCCCTGGAGGTGTTCAAAACCATGTGGCCATGGCTCTTTGTGACATGGTTTAGTAGACACAGTGGTGTTGGACTGGGTGAGCTTAGAGGTCTTTCCTACCCTAATGGTTCTATGGTTCTGTGATTTTTTAAAATACAACCATGTGCTGTTGGAGGCTGTGTTGTTTGAAGCAGATTCATGGTTTTGTTCTTTTATCCATCAGGAGAGCTCAGTGAGATTCAGGAGTGCTTTTTCTTTTTAATAACGTAGCTTGCTGCATAATTGATTCACAGACCACATTTGTGAGTTTGTTTGATTAATGAGGAAAAAACCTCATTTCTTAAACCAAGCTGCATCCCGGGTGCTTCCTGCGCAGCGCCCGGAGTGCTGACTTAGAGTGAGCAATGTCGGAAAAGGTCAAAAACCCATTTCCAAGGCCTTGGTCTGAAAACTGTTACAAATTCTGCTACAGTGTGCTTTTATTGCACATTAGTTTTAATAGGATATTATTGTTTTGTGAATACCCTTTTCCCAGATGCTGCCTACAATGTAGTTTTTATTGCATAGCCGTTTTAATGTGATTTTACTGCTTTATAAATACACTTTTCCCCATTCTTTCCTTGATGTCGTGGCTGTACCAATATGCTTGCACATTACCATTATTTCTGTCTTAAAATCAAGGTTAAAGCAATCACAGTAGGGCTTTGCAGAATGAACGATAATTGAAATTGCATCTAGCAGGATGCACTTGATATTCTATAAACAAACAATGCAGAATCTTTATTCATTATTTATCACTTGTTCTTTGTGACATTTCTTTCCAAGTTGTATCTTTTTTCCTTTCGCAGAGCTGAGCCAAAACATATGTCAGGCCATATGTATACATTTACCTCTCTCCTTTTCTCCCACTTTGAATCAGAATCTCGTGCTCTGCTTAGGCGCTGGTCCAGCACCAGCAGCTGCAGAGTCGTTTCCTCTGCTGCGTGTTCAATCCCACTTGTCAGGCTGCTCCTCAGTCCATGTTAAGTTCTGCCCTTGTTGGTACCTGGCTGCTTGTTCCCCGTCTGCCTGTTGTGGGTCTGGCTCAGCGGCACCTCTGCAACCAGGACTACCTGAGTATATGGAGAGTTTTGTGCAGATGTGACTCACATCTGCTCTTTATACCACCTGTATCCTTAGCTAACAATGTTGTCTTTGCTTTTCTCCAGTAAGGATGAAGGTTAATATTAAGCTACTGAGGTTTTTTGGACTTAGTTCAGAAGAATATAGGCAAACATATTTTTGCCTATCCCCATGCTTTTAGTCAAAGAATATGGTCAGTCATGTCTCTCCATACCTGTTTTAATTAGTTGCCTTTGATACCTATAGATTCTGATACCAAATCACCTCTTCCTTCTCTCCCTCATGTTTTTTAGTACATCGCTACTTCCAACTTTTCTCTCTCTAGCTAGTTCCTCTTAATTGTTTGCCACATCTCCTGTCTCCTTCACATATTTGAGGGGGGGCTATTTAATGTCATAACCCTTTCCTGGCTTATAGCTGCAGCTCAGCTGTCCTGTTTTCTAGAAGGCAATTTACCTGATTTGATTTTCACCTAACTGTGTTTTATTTCTGAATTCACCACATTCACAGAGTGGACCATACAGAGGTTTTAAAATATTGACATGAGATTATGGTACCTCCATGCTCTACCTGTGCCCTGATATTCCAAGATGTATTCAAAAATTTATATCAGTAAAAAAACACTGAGCCAAAATTTTAAGCATTTGGGTAGAAATACTCCAGATCTCCTGACCAAAAAGCATTTACCCCCATGGGGATGGTTTAGAGACTTGGAAAGTCCCTACTTTCAGATGGTACAGGTACACTCTCCTGTTTTTTCAAAGTTCAGAAAATATATTTCTGAAGTAATTCCAGCTCTTCTACATCTCTCTGAACAGCTGTAGATCATTGCCTCTGATCATCATGGATTTGTCTTTAGCAACCTGTATGAAATTTCTGTACTTTTAAACTTCTGATTTTTACTGGTGCCCATCTATTCTTCATTTATCTCATCCCTAGGTTTAGAAGAAGGCATTATTGTTATTGTTGCTTTTATGTCTGAAGTGGCCTTCTCTTCCTTCTTAGTATGGTTTATGTTTTGAATACATTTTATTCATATTTTTCTGTATGATTTTTTTTTCCCTGATCAATTTTTCTCCTATTTTCTACTGGTTTGGAATATGAACCCCTTTGAAGTTCATATGTACATGTATTTTGGTTGGAATGCTTTCCGATTCAATCAGGCTGGACCTAGAAGAGTCAAGATCACCATTCCTCAAACAACAGCCTGTGTCTAAGTCCAGTGACTAATGTGACCTTCTGCATCACCACCAAGTCACAGTACATTTATCCCAGCTGGGTCGCAGTACTTCTGGATTAGAAAGACCCTTACTGAACCCCATGGAAAAATGCCTCCTGACTTGAATGAGACCCATGTTTGAAACTATTTTTTGGCACACCAAACTGTTCTATTTTTACCCACCTTGAAAGAGAAACAGCCCTTCAGAACAGAATTATTTTCATATTCTTTTTTCTCTCTTCCCGATTGCATTGGATAGGGGGTGTAACTTTGCAATTTTGTGAGGAGCAATGTCTCGCTGTCCTCTGCCCTTTCTTACATACTGAAGCATGCTGGTATAATTCAGTAAGATTCTGTTATGGACATATCTTCTGATCTGTGAAGAAACTAATTTAATTTCAAATTAACTGCTCTCAAAAGTACCTTTTTTTCTTCTTCATTTTAACACATTGCAAGGCTACAAGTGACTGTAGTCCAATTTTAATGAGAAGAATTGAAGAAAATACCATAGATAAATGTCAGTGCATATCAGAGACAGAATTTAATGGATTTTTAAAAAAAAGCTTTTTGCATTGAGTTGTACATTTTCACCTAGTAAATGATTGTTTATTCAAATATATTTCTCTTAGGCCTGATAGGTTGTACAGCCTCCTGCAAATTAAATCCTTACGATGGTAAGAGCCTTACTTACAGGCTATCTGGAAGAGATTCGCATTACTGTGCAGTACTTCCCCTGCATAGGGTATATCAAAATACAACACATGCTGTTCATCTTGCTGGTTCAAACAGGGTGTTTCTTATTTCTGACAGTGAATGTACTAGTTGTGACTAAAATCAGGTTACCGCAAGGCCAGATCTTGAGTAGAAGGTACAAATTCTTTTTCCCTCTATTTTGTATGCTGTTTACCTATGCAGTACCTGCTACAGAATCCTGTGCTGTTACAAACCACTAGAAATATTAACGTAACATGTTAACTTCCATAGCTGTGATTGTGACTTAGGTCAGCTTTGGGCGTAGCGAGGTAGCCGTTGCCTAATGGCAGCAGCAAAAAGCCACTCTGCCCATGCTGGAGGAGACAGGACGCTTTCCCATTTTGAACAGCAACTATTTCCAGGGCAGAGAGCCCTCTGCACAATCAGATGTCACCATCCTGCTTCTTTCCACAGTCTCTCTCTACATTTATCACAGCCACAAGCAAAGCAGTAATGAGACAAGAACCCAGCTGTTGCTGGGAGGAGAGGACGGGGCAGGAACCTCTGACAGAGGTTACTGCGTGGAGGAAAGTATGGGAATAAGGACAGGACCACAGATGCTTCAAAGTCTGGCTGGTTTAGTGAGGAAAGAAAAGTGATCCTGACATCCCATCCATACTCATAAATCCTCTCCAGCTTCTCATTGCTCTTCAAAATCCCACAGATCTTCACCTTAGCTTCCTAAACTCAAAGCCCTCCAAGTGTTGTCATCCTCCTACTTCATCCCATTTGGCTATTTTATCCTTGATTTTGCCTGCACTGTTTGGAAGCATTGAAATTACTTCAGAGAGATTTCTTTGTGTGTCCTTGGTGTGTCTGTATTCATCTCTTCCCTGATATTTGCCTTCTTCAGTAGATACACTCAGGTCTGTTCTGTTTTTCTAGCAGTTAACAAAGTGAAGGGGTTTAATGTCAAGGGCTTTCAGGAAATAATTTTGGCAATAAATATTAGGATAAAGAGTTCAAATATTTCTACACCAAGATTTTTTGTTAACTCTAACCTTGTTATTAGTTTAAACACAAGCATTTCATCAACTTGTTACTTGAAGAATGTTTGCTGCCATGTTCAATAGAGGTAAGGCAAAACAATCTTCTCTTCAATGGTCACATGTTCTGTTCTGGTTTTCTGCAGAGTCTTCAGTCTGTGCCTTGTTCTTGCAGCCCGTAGAAGGAATTTCTGACATGTACTATTTCCATAGATTTTCCCCAAAACAAATAACATGAAGAAAATTCTTTTTAAGGAGATATATAGCTCCATGAACAGGAACAAAGACTTCCTTATGTATTCACTATTAAAAAGTGGTGGAACTTTGTTGCAATTTCATATAATTTTTTGAAATGGACTGTTCTTCAAGCTGCTTTTCTTGAGTACAGGTCAAGTATCAACCAGAAGAAAAGAATGATCAACTGCAAGTTATGTAAATAATGGAAGTCATCAGAAGATTAAGAAATCTCTTTATTTTTCCAGAAAATTAAAACAAAAACAGTCAAGACAGTAATAAAACAAATTAGATTGACATAACTCTTCACATAAATTCTTCACAAGTAGGAGCAAACAGGATTTGGGATTGATTTTGACTTTTTGTTATGGGTTTGTTTCTCCCTCCTGTGCTTCCAAATGTAGTTCAGTCTGATTGCTTCTGCATACAGTGAATTGAAATGAAAGCTTCATTAGCATCACGACACATTCTTGTGCCTAAGTTCTGCAATTCTTTCAGGTTTGACAAAAGAAAAGGACATGCTTTTTGGTCACAAGGATAGAAAACTAATTGAGTTTTCTTTGAAAATGACTGCAAGCTTCTCTGAAATGAGATTTTTTTTTTCACCAGCTTTTGAATTATTTCCAGTTCCAGCATAGTCTAAAAGTTACAGACCAAGAAGACTGAACCAAGCGGAGCAGAACATTCTTGTAAGAACATCTACTGTGCCTCAGAGAATTTGTTTGTATGTCTGATGGTAACATATTTTGTACTTGTTCAGACCTCAGCATCACAGACTGCGTTTAAAGCAAAACAATTCATAGCGCTCAGAGCCTGCCAAGGTCAGCTAGAGCTGTCAAGCTGGCACAACAGAAGCCCATCCAGTCATACCTGAGAGCAGAGAGGCTGGATGGCTGCTCACATACCACCAGTCTCACTGGGGTTTGGGTTTTAATCATATCAGCTATCAGCAGGGTGAAGGGCTTTGCAGGAAAAGACTTCTACGTTTTGTATTCCTGCACTCTCAAGCATAATTAAACTGCAGGAAGCAGCATAGGTAATTTGCCTCTAAACACACAATTAGAAAAAAAGAAGTTAAAAGTTTGATGATTTTTTTAGGGCTCAGCCCTGCAGTAATTATTACAACAACATTGTCACTAAAATCAGTGAAGGTTTTGCCTCATTGAATAAGGTCTATAGGAGCAAGATGATAATAATATAAGAAAAGGTAAAGTGTATATGAAGAGAACTGGTTTGTTCTCAAGGAAGTCAAGCAAGTCAAACAGTTATCCCACCAGTGACATTTGAGAATTTACAAAAATTGAGTTGAAGACCTTTGTGTCAGAATGGCCTCACGGCAGCACATGTAAAATAAAATCTTTTGGTTTCACAGAAGTGTAAAAAGGCTGAGGTTGGAAGGCAGCTCTAGAGATCATTTTAGCCACCCCCCTGCTCAAGGAAGGTCACCCACAGCAGGCTGCCCAGGACCATGTCAGATTGGTTTTGAACATCTTTAACATCTTTTTAACCTCTCTCGGCAACCTCTGCCAGTGCTTGGTCACCCTCACAGTAAAAAGGTGTTTTCCAGCATTGAGAGGGAAATTCCTGTGTTTCAGTTTGTGCTCATTTTCTCTGGTCCTGGCACTGGGCACCACTGGAAAGAACCTGACTCCATCCTCTTTGCTCCCTCCCTGCGGGTATCCTGGAGCAATCCCCCTTGAGCCTTCTCCAGGCTGAACAGTCCCAGCTTTCTCTGAGATGCTCCAGATGCTCCATGGAGAAGCTATGGGCATTCTGAGTTTGGTTTTAATTGCTTTTGTACAAAGTCTGATTTGGCCTGTCAGCAGGGAGTGGTGCAAAGGTACTAGGTCAGCATGGTTTCTACCCAATCTGGTAGAGGGAATGACTTAAGTGCAAGGATACGCATGTTAAATCCTTTACAATTCTCTTAAATTCCTTTAGGCTCTTCTCATATACAAGTTACAGGTATGTCTCGGATGAGGTAATTTCTGTGTCAAACAACTGGAGGAAAAGGCAGCAAAGGTTAAGTTACCAGCAGGCCAAATGTAACAGAGAACTGTAGCAACATTTCCATCCAGCGCATTTTTCTTCTAGCTTTTCCAGCTTTCAGGGTTCATTAAAGATTCCCCTGTTCAATAACTTTAGATTATGCACTGAAATTCCTTCACCCATCCCATCCCAGTAGCACAGCCCAGTTTCCCTGAACAGATATGATATCACTGGATCCCTGCTATTGTCAGCTTTGCTTACTCTTGTTGCTTTATGGCCCTATACATCTGGGCCCAGGCTTCATATTTTTGAGGCTTACAACCTTCATTTAAAAGAGGAATAGAAAATGTGGTAATATATCCTACAACTTGGAAATCCCACAAAGGAAAACAGTATTTCCTCATAGACATAAATGAAATTCAGCAGCAAAATGGATGTAGGCTCTGCTCATTCTCCAAATAAAAAATCTTTTCCTGGATTACTTCTGCTAGAGGAGATATTGAAAATGAGCTGTTAAGACTGAACTTCACTCTCAAGGACTTACTGGAGTACAGGAAAGGTTTCATTATGCAAGAACATTTGGATACAGCTTAGTAGATGTTTTTCATCCACTTGAAACACCAGCAAAATAAAAACTTGGTGAAAAAGATAATACTGGAACACCTGGTGTTTTTCATTAGCTTTTGTTACGCAAGGTGCAAGTAACTATTACAAATGTTGGAGAAGTGCCTACTATAAAGCACAGAGAAGGAGCATTTTTGAACAAAGACACATTTACTGCTGTCTTGGAAGAGTATCAAAGAAAAGGTCATTTGTTTCTTTGTAGAAAAAAGGTGGAAAGGCTTTCACCTCATTCACAAGAGGCAAATTGATGACTCAGGGAGTGGAAATAGTTGAGGAAGGATTTGGGGATGTTTTGCAGGACAGGTCTCCCAAAACAGAAAAGTTTGGGCTACTCCTCAGCTGAGATCCTTAAGACATTCATCTCATCCTCATGGCCCAAAGAGTGGCTGGGTAGATTGATTTCATGGAGAATCATAGACCAAATACAGAATAGTATGTGTTGCCTGTCAGAGGGAAAATGAGACCGTCTCAAAACAATTAATGAGTCAAAAGGAGATGTCATGCACTACAGGGAGAGCTGCATTTAGGGAGTTGGCTAAAGCCAAGGAGGTTTTCATGCGTGTTGTTTCAGAAGGGTGTCTTTAGAAAACCATACAGGTGTCCTTGCACAAACAACACCAGAGCTTTCGCCACATACTTTCATTTTTATCTGATACTTTGGATGCTCTGGCTATTTCTCTGGAAAACACAGTGCATTTTTAATGGTAGAGGATTCTACTGTTTCATCCAATTAATTTTCTTCTGAGGAAATAGATCAACATTGTGACAGACTTCAAGCAGCTTTGGAATAAAAAAAGCTTTGAGCTAAAGTCAGTCAGTGAAATAAATGCTAAATAACAGATTACATAACTGAAAGTTAGCACTACAAGCATGCATGTGGATTACCATGAGGCTGGTTGTACATCCCATTTGATCTTTGTTCAATGTAGTTTTCAAGGCTTTTGCTGATAGGTTTGGTTTGGAAAGGAAGAAGAAATAGTATCAGATGCTGTGAATTTACAAACTCATATTTGCAAGCACAGAGACATTTCTGGCTCATGTCCTTTTTGCTGTACTTTACTTTTTCCATCATGTCTACACACCTGAGACCCTGCTATGCACAGTCAGTTGGAAGTGGGCAAAGAATAAAGCTGAGTTATTGCATTGACATTGAGCCTTAAATAATGGCTGGACGCCCACTGGAGAGATCACACAAAGTTTCAGTAAATCCAAGACTCCAGCTAATACATTAGTTGGAGCACTTCTCCCTCTTGTACACAAGAAAAACACAAGTAGCAGTTCTGAAAATGTATAATTACGAATAGCAGAGGAGGAGGATCTGAAGCCCTGCTGCTCTTGGTCAGCAGTTGAAAAAATGAATTAAGCTGAGCAGGCACTGTAATTTAAATATCTATTTTTTACACAACTGTTTGAGCATAAGGTGGCAGGAGGGTTAACGTGTTTTAACTTCTCTCTGGTTCCCCCTTAAGAATACTGTTAATTTAATGGAGAAGTAACTGAGTGTTCTACATGGTGGTGATTTCCCTGCTCCTGAGCAAGCACTGGATTTTTACTTCCTTGGTTTTACAAAATAGTTTTAAAGACAAACCTTTTGGTAACTACCTGGCTTAAAAGCATGAAACTAATGTGCTCTGTTAATGACTAGGGATATAAAAATATTTCCCATTCTGTCTACCATACAAGAATTAACACTGCATTATACTAACTCTTAGCTTGATTTAAAAATCGTATTGCCAGTTGTTATGTAAAGCTGAATTTCTATTTTTCTATTCTTTCACCTGGTAGAAAGTGTACTGTAAATGGCACATCTAATTTAAAAAGAAAAAAAAAGACAAAAGAAAGGAAAATAGAAAGCTTACATGGACCACAGCAAGAAAAGGTGAATGCTCCAAAATTCAATTAAGGCTGAAATTAAAAATGTGGCACTGGGGAACGCCTCCAGCAAATTAGCAGGACATTTTTGGTGTGATAGTCATATAACTTCTCCAAAGAATACAGGAGTTGTCCTTGCACTCATCAGATCATGTTGAGAATGCAGCCTCCTGATTATATGGAAAAATATTTTTCTTTTGATATAAAAGAGTGGGGAAAAGGATGCAATTCATTAATTTTAAAGCAAAGGCCTGTATAACTGGGTGTCTCAAGGGCATCATCACACTCATAGAACGTTTTGCCTCTAGACCTGATATTTCAAACTGGCTTGAGTCCATACCAGTTAGAAATCACTGCCATCTGAGACCTGGTCCTACATTTTTTGGCACACAAAAATGCTCTTAAAATAGCTTTGTATGCCAGAAGAATTCATAATAAACCTCTCTTTATTGCTTTTCGGTGGCTTTTGTGAAGTGAGAATTCTCAGTTCAGCTCCCAACGGATGCCTTTGGCAGGGAAAGTAATCAGCACCGCCACAGTGCAGTTTGCCTGGTACCTTAGCTGAGAGACAGTGAATGAACAGGTACCTTCCCGCTCACCCCTGCTGGGACCTGAAATCACAGAGTCTTGCCTGGTGCAAATGAAGCTGTGCAGGTTTGCCTCTCCATTGTCCCGGCAAGAAAAAAAAGTTCATTTCTAAAGAATCTTATCTTTCACAATCACTGTATAAGTTTAGAAAAAATCGAAGAGTGAGTAAAATTAAGAACATAGACTAGAATTAAAGAACTTCACAAAACTGTTTTTCCATTTGGTGCAGAGAAATTCTTCGATAGCTTCAGCTGATCTATTGCAAAGGTAGGCGGGCGTGTTAGTCCCCACACGAACTGTAAAGCTCAGGTAGCACTCCAGCACTGTCTCTTAAATGCCTTTTGGAACAATAAATACTAATGCAGTGCAATGCTAGGACAGCATCCATATACTTCACTTCACTGCTTGGAGCTTTGCTGTGCACAGACAGCTGGTTTTTGAAAGAAACCTTAAAACACCAGACACGGAGCTGATTTTGCCTGCCTGGCAAGACTGCAGTGTGTCCTTTTGTCCTTGCCTGATGCTGTTCACAAACACAGCTTTGTGTCACACCATTGATCCACAATCTCTCCGTGGCACTTTTTATATCATGCATGTGGCTGCTCTGGATGCAGGTGGTTTTGACTTCTCAAACTTGACCAAGGTAGCTCCTTGCCTTCAATCTGAGTGTGACGAGTCACTTCATTGTGGAGAGTGCAATACCTGCAAAGGGCTGCAAGCCAGTACACCTTTCTGTAATCTAAGTACTGCTTCTAGCTGTTCCTCTTCTGGCTTTCCAATCTCTTTGCTTTATTCCTAGACGATCACTGAATCTCATTTGCTTTTCTCCTCAGATCCTGACTCTGAACTATAAGCCGTGTGGGTAGACAGAGAATGCCTGGGTGGGTGTTTCTCATACGGATGTGTGTATTCACACAATAATAATAGTACTGCCCTGAATCTCATCAGATAATGTTCAAGGTAATGTCAAATGCAGCTTGTCTTACTTGAACGCTGTCATTGTGTTACCTTTGGAAGAAGGAGCATGAAAATGACAATTTTTCAGTGTTTACATGGATAAAGAGTAAGGTACTATGGGAGGAGACTTGGTCACTTCATATTGAAAGCTGAAGAAAATGAAAGGAGAAAGGGGAAATTGGCTTGTCTGTTGTTACTTTACTGCTTTGCCAGTTTGAACAATAGCTAACATACTTGTCCAATGACTTAGGTACCCTGGCCTTTTTGGATGCTGAGTGAACACATATCAACAATTCATGCCTTTTCAAATACTGATTTTTTCTAGAAGAAAGCATCCATTATGGACTCTAGCTGTGCATATGACTTCTTACAAGATGCAAACCCTGGGCTTTCTGTCCAAGGTCAACAACATTAAATTCTTGCTCTGCAAATAAATTGACGGACTCGTCTCTCAGAAGTGGCTGCGAAGGCAGAAAGTATAGTGTATACAATATGATGATGGAAGGAAAGAGGGAGAGGATTAATTCTTTTGCTTAAATAACATCACCAGCATCTGGCAGAAATTGGGAAATGACATCTGTCAGAACACAAGAGCAGAATCATTAGTGATTAAGTGACACAACAAGAGCTGTATCTCACAGCTGTGGCTGCTAGCAAGGGCACCTGCTTCAGAACTCCTGCAGGGCCACGTACATCGTGCATGGTCCAGCAGAGTTCATCAAGTGGAAAATTGCGATAGCATGCTAAAATACCTTTGCAGAAGACACGAGATTGAGCACCAGAGATCTACAAAGATGGATTTTTCAGAAGAATGTGTCCCTGTCCAGCTCGGTAATTCGTCTTCATCTAATAAGATATAGAGCACAGTCAAGTGTGCATAAATCATTCCTTGTTTGTTCTGTTTGTACTGTGCGTGGTTGAGATCAGAGTACTTTGGACACTGTTTATGTCAAAGAGAAGAAATATTGCAGTGTTAAGATAAAAAAGAGGAGAATGCTTTTTTGCTACAGGCAAAACATGCACCTCCACCAAACTGCAGTCAGGAGCAAGCTTCAAACCACAAATATTGTCTGGAAGACCAAAAATACTGTTTCTAGCCCAACCATTTAAAACCAGTGCCCTAACTGAGAGGGCATGGTGGAGGATAGTGCCCCTAAGTTAAAAATAGCCAACACACAAACATAGCGAGGTGGAAGCTCCTCAGTAGGAATCAGAGCTCTTTAATTCTTCTGCTGACTCTAGTGCTCACTCATCATGAACTTAAGCTTTTTATTGAAACTCAGTATGCCTCAGCTTTCCCATGTACCTTACGTCATTTCATAGATGGTCCATCGTAAAGCCAGTTAGGTGTTTTGCTCCTGTATCACTGGGTACTAGGCCTGGGGGGGAAGTTTTTAGGGTAAACATTATCATGGTACTCATCTGAGGCCTGAGGCAGATCAACAGACTCAGTAGTGAGATTGAGGTAACCTGCGAGCTTTTTCAACATCTCTGTGACCATGGCAAACCACTGTTGGTTTGGGACTGCAGCTGCTTTGACTGACTATGGGGATTAGACCCACCCATTAAAGACAATGATAAGCAGAGATGATTAATAATCATCCTCCAATACCACAGTAAAATCAATTCCCTTAACCTCTGCCTAGGATTATTGTACCACAACCCTAGAGATGCACAAACACCTCCAGTCGTTCTACTGTATCTGTTCCTTACACTGTAATTACAATTTAAGTCCTGTAGCCTACAGCCATTTCAGTGGGAGGATGCTATATTGATACTAATAAAATTATGAAACTTCCGTATCTGATTTGTATGGAGAATAAATTAAGAGGAGCAGAGAGGGAGAGAAGGTCAGTCGCCATGGTGAGATTTATCTGCAGTGTCACTGACAGCCTCTGAAGCTGAGAATTGCTCATCAGATGGCTTAGATATTTTAATAGGGACTAACGTGTTAAATTTACGTTCGTGTAAGTTGGCTTATACAAGTTGACAGTGCTTCTCTGTTTTTTCAGAGCATTGCTGCTATAAGGTAATTTTTTTCCCTTTTTTCATTTAATAGTAGCCTTGCCGAGATCAATATTATTGTAGTTCTGTATAATGTGTGGGGGTTAGGTTTAAACAAGTATCTCTTCTTTATGTCTGGTTTCTCTGGGGAAAGAAAAAGGTTAAAAATGGGAAAAGGGAGAGGAAGAGAACTGAAGGGGAGGAGGAAAGAATGAAAAAAATGAGAAGAAAGACAGGAAAAGGAAAGACATGGGGAGAAAAGGGAATTCTCCCCTATTTCTAAGATAGTTCGTTATCTGCAGTCCCTTTGAACAGGAAACTCAGCTTCAAAAAATGGGGACAGTGTGCTGGTAGAAGAAGAGTGAAAGGGAGAAGGAACCATTCCTCAGAGAGGCAGAGAGAGATTCTGAGAGCCAAAGATGTAGCTGTTTTGCTCATGTCCCTTCCACTGCTAGGGTACATGGTGGCTGCCTCATCAGGGGTTCATAACCTGAGCTTGAGTTTGTGCCCTACTTGCACTGGTAGTAAATGGCTTTGTGCAGCGTACAGAGCAATAAATGTGTAGGCTCCTTATGTTCCCACTGCAGCAACACAGGCCTATCTTTGGCAATCCAGCCCTCTTGAAGTGCTTCTTGAAGAGATGAGGCTCTGAGAATTAATAGGGCTTTCACTGTGGTGAGAGAATAATACTTGAGAGAATACAAGATTTGTAAGTACCTTGCTATTTTTGTTTGATTTTGTTCTTTACTTGATACCGATTGACTTGTTTTCTGGCAGGGGCAGCCTGTCTCCCACGCAGTCACAGCCCTTTCCACCCTGCTGCATTTGATGGGTTGTGCAGAGCAGCCCAGTCCCACAGCAGCACATGACCAAACCCAGCCTGCACTCCCTCTGAAGCCAGGGATGCATTACAAACCTGTTTCAGCCCACTTGAGCCATGGGAAGGGACATTCGCTCCCAACTCAACTTGTTGTTAATTCCCTTACTACAGCTCGAGAATATTTGTAGCCTTGTTGTAGTATTGCAGAATGTGTTAACTCCTTCATAGAATCATAGAATCATGTTTGGGTTGGAAAGGACCTTAAAGCCCATCTNTCTCCAGCTTTTCTCTAGCCCCCTTTAAGTACTGGAAGGCTGCCCTAAGGCCTTCTTCTCTTCCACGCTGAACAACCCCAGATCTCAGCCTGTCCTAAAGAGGGAGGCGACAGGCAAGATTCCTTAGCCAGAAGCATCTGACTGAGATGATGCGGGAGAGAAAGGAAGCAGGGAGATGCTGTCACTGAGTCCAGGCCTCTGAATCAAGTCCCACAGAGATCACCAGGTCTCACTGCTACAGAAACGACTCCTATGTGTGCAGTCAAGTGTATACTCAATTCATTTTCAGGGTCAAGACGTTAAATATCATCCAGATTATTACAAATTTTGTTGGAAGGTGCAGTGTAGTTATTACAGAATCACAGCAATGTTGTTATGAAAAAGAGATACCAGTTGTGCTCCCCCTGCTGAATTGAAGGATGAAAGAAGCTTTGCTTACTATTAATATATCTGTATAGTCTCATGCCCCTCACTCTTCATGGGCAAATAATGGTCAGAGCACCGTATCCAGATTTTGTATAAGCCAGCTTAGCTCTCTAACTCCTTGTGTGCTCTGTCCCAAGGAGTTCACGACCTAGGAGAAGGCACAATGTGCAAGGGATGTGGCACATACTGGATAAATAAAATGAAATGGTAAGTTTGACATTTGGGGCAATGTCAAAGAATCATTTTGTAGTCATGGCTCCGAGTAAATTTCATGGGGAATTACATACCAAATTCATGGCATTATAAAGCATTATAATTCACTGCTATTATATGACCACCAGCTGCTAGCTTAAAACTACTACAATTTCTTCTCTGGAACAACACAAACTGAAAGGTAGAATTAAACTCCTTGTGATGACAGTCACCGTTTTCATAGATTTGCACAATATCTGGTGAAGTGGGGCCCTAGTAACTATACGATATTTCAGATTTTAATTTTAATCTTTGCTCTTTCTGGGTCAGCATTTACCTTTAAGGTGATTTAACTTTTTCATGTCATTATAGTCTCTGGATCTTTGAAAAGAACTGTTTCTCTTGGGTTTTCTTAGTGGAATAAAATACTCTTATTAGCCTGTAACCTTTTTTAAATCCCTCTCCCTTATGGTATTCATGTGGCATCACATATTACAATATAGGGTAATACCCTGGATAATATGTGCTATCGTGAATATCCTTTACTTTATGAACAGGGTAATTACGATCTCTGTGCTGGGTTCATGATTACATATGGGCAACCTATGGCATAATTCTTTATGATGAGTTTTACCAGCATATCTGATATTTTAATCCATTTCATGTATGGGGAGAACTAAAATATTAATAAGCTGAAAAATAAAGTATTCAAATTAATTCTAGAAGGAAAAAGAAACCCAATTTTTCTTTCTTTTTTTTCTTTTTACTTGTTGACTTCTGGGACAGGTGACAACCTGATACATTTCCCTGGAGGCTCACATCTTCTGTGCCGGAATACAAGCTTTCATTAAAAAATTATGACTCAGAAAGCGATGTTCATATTCATGGGGACACAATGCAGGTGCTCTTCTTTGCTAGAGCCTACAAACAGCCTGAAACAATCAATGTGGCAAACAAAGCCCTGCAGCTGAATCAGCTAATAGCAACTTTAAGTGTCAACGATGAGGATTTATTGTCAGTGTTCTTATTGTTGTTGATCCCAGCACAATAAAAAATATAGGGTCATTGATGGATAAGATCCTTTTAAGTCATTGAGCCCAATCCAGCACTCTGATGAATAACATCCTGCAGTCACCCAGGCTCCAGCTCAAAGTTAGCTATGCTTATTGCCCTCACGGTCTACAGAATGGGTCTGCTTCACTCTGGTGATTTAAAAGCTTCTTCTCATTTCCAGCCTTACTGTGGTTTTACCCAGTCATTTTTATGCCAAAAATCTCTTTCATCTTAAGTACTTGGTAGCTACCACTGTGTATTTATCTCTCCCCATCACGTGCAGCAGCTGCTCACATAGCTCGCTCTCACCTCCCATCCTTCATGCAACAGGCTGTGTACTTCACCCAATCATGGTAACAACTATTGTCTCCACCTCTTCCACGTTTAATTACTTTCCCTGAGCTTTAAACAGCATTCCAGGTGGGGACTCACTGCAGCTTTTCAATTGTTCCCCCTCTTCTGCTCCTCCACAAGCACTGCTTGTGGTATTTTCTAGACACATCACTTTGGCAGCTGACAGACATTCTCTAACTTGACTGGTATCCACGTCCTTTCTCACCTCAGTGATTTCCAACTGATGAGCTCCCAGTTTATAGCAGACATTCATGTCATTGATCCTCCAGCGCGTTACCTTGCATTCTGAATAACTTCCCATTCCTCTGCAAACTCCTCTCTTTATTGCTCTTTGTTTGCTGCCTCCAAGGGCACAGGGAAGCCAGGCTGTGCTTTAGGTGTTGCATGTTCAAGGAGCAGAGAAGGCAGGAGAGATTTATTTGTGAAGAAAAAGGGTAGGGCACAAGGAAGCTGAAGGCAGTGATGAAGGATGCTGCTTTTCTTTTAAAAAAATTAGCTAAATTAGCCTTGTTCTCCAGAGTTACTTTTTCTGTGTGAAGGAAAAGATGAAATTATGATGTTTTTTCCAGATGGCTATAAATGACATTCTGCTTTGGGAGAAGTTTGGACTATTATTTGAAGAGTCAGTACAGCAATTTAATTTTTTTCCCCTTTGCAAGTTACAAGATTTTTCCAGAACCTTTCCTTTGTCATTGATGGGAAAAATGAGTTAGGTTTAGGGTAATAATGCAGATTCTTCGTAGCCCAGGGTATGTCCTATTTTATTATGTACCCTAAAATCAATTTTTAACAAGTTTTAATTACATATTACTTTCTTAACAAGGGCAAAGATGCCTTAGAGTGTTGATTGTACTTAGAGCAAGTTGGTTCCTTTTTAATTCTCTTCCACCCCCATTATCACTTTCCTGTAACCAATTTCAATGCTACTAAGGAGCTTTCACTCAAATTGACATACATTCAAAACAGCTAACTAAAATTAATACATTCTGAATCTATGCTGCTTTTTTTTTTTTTGAATACTGATTAACTTGAGGCCTACGAACCCGATATAATGGGAAGGAAGAGTCTTTCCTCTCTTTTCATAAGCAAATTTCCTGGTAAATTGTGACAGAAACTACTCAGGCCTCCTCATTAATGAATCCGTTTTACATTTCACACGGCAAGTGACTTGAGCAGTCAATGATGGCTTTGCAGCTTAGAACGGAAATACCTAATGATTTTTTGAGCTTCTTGAATTCCAAAGCTGGCCATTTGATCATTGTACAAAGATGACAATTGTCTCGATGCCCTGATTAAAATGGAACAAAAGATATTTATAACAATAGTTTATTCTAAGCCTCGAGATAAAAATGCCTTTCTGCTGCCAAGTAGTCATCACCCACGGCATGTAATTAGCAACTCACTTTCCCCTGGTTTGAAAGATTTTACCACAATGTATGCAGATAGTAGGATTTTTTAGGATAAGAAACTGAAAATTAAATGGAAACTATTGAAAGGAAACAATAAAAGTATTTTCCTTGTGAAAGCTAGCAACTTTACAGAGAAAATGCATAAGCATGGCTGGTTTCCCATGTTGTTTGCTACAGAATAATCTTTAAGCACTTCACAAAAGAAGAGTATTGTAATAACATGAAAAAATGTACTACAATTGTAAACTTGAACAGTGTTGGGTTATTCTTTTTGTTTCCGATAGCCTCTGAGTTGATAACTTCTGTGACCGTGTGTTTCTTGAATCTTACACCGTGTTTTTCTCCTTGTTCTGTCAGTGAAACTTGTAGAGAAAGCCTTTTCCAGTTTGACTTAGGGGTGAAATTGACTTTTGCATGCTAGCATGGAGTGGTGGTCAGTGGCTTCAGACTTCACCTGCTCTAGTGCAGTGTGAAATGGTCTCATCTGAACTCAGCCCTGAGTCAAGAGCCTCTGACTTCTAATCACAGCCCTCACTACCCAGATCTTTGGTGATTCCTTTCTGTGTCAAGTAAGTGGAGAGCAGTACTAAAATCAACACCTATGACAAAAATACTCTTGAAGGACTCATTAAAGACTATCTGCATAGTACTTAAAAGATAAGTATATTAAGCATTGTTAATATTGTTTATTTATTAGATTTTTTTAAAAAACCCCAACAGTTTCTGATTAATCCAAAGAGCAATATGAACCTACAGCAGCTTTCCTTCTGGCTAGTAGTATTTGTAATAACTTTAAAGAAGTAACAATGAAATGACTAATGAGAGGCGATTGCCTACATGCTCCTTGTTTTCAAATACATAGGTCACTGTAGGGACTCCCTGCAAGAAAACGTCAGCAAAAATAGTGCAAATAATAATTAGTGTTTGGTTAAAAGATGTACCTAATCTTGGGAATGGCAGGACTAGATGCACTATTTCCTTATTAATTGAAAGCTGTAGTTATTACACACAACTCTCCAGCCAATAACCTTTCCCTGGCTTATGGAATGATGCCCACAGTAATCAACCTATCTTACAGATACAGTGTGATGGGAGTTGTAGCAATCATCCCCATAACAAAAATGCCTAAATTTTAAACAGGATTTCAGCAGGACTTGGAAGGACTAAGAATTCATTTGCAGAATTAGAACCATGCAGTGGTTAGAACTATTTATTGTAGTAACAGCCTGAAAGAGATGAGACCACAAGACAAGATAGGATTCAGTTCATTTGAGAAAGATAGGAAGGTACTGGTTATGCAAAAAGAGGAAGCACTGTGTGAAGGCTTGAATTTTAAGAAAAACGTGAATAAGGAAGAAAGCATTCATGCATGGAGGCCAGCAGGAAGAAAAGCAGAAAGCTAAGGCTGGCACCAAGGAACGTAGGCTGCATCTTTTCTAAGCCTATCTTTGTTGCAAGACAGAGTGACTAAAAAGCCGAGCTGAACCGAGACAGATCTGTTCTTAAACGTCTTTCTTCCATACTTTTTCACTGTAGTATTCCAAGAGAAAGAGTGTAATTGGAGTTACCAGCTTGTGTGTAAGTCTGCATGCATAGATGCATGTATGTATAAGGGCAGAAGTGGTCAGCAGTGCTGTCAGAACACAATGTAATTTATACAGATAGGAATTCATTAAGGTGCAATTTTCAAAATAATTACCTTGAAAATAAGTAATTTATCAGAAACAAGACAGGTATTTTAGGTAAGGATTCAATGGCAAATACTGAACAGCGTTTCAGTAGGAGAGTAAAGGCTTGTCTGTACAAAGCATTAGATTTTTCTCAAGTGAGTGGGCTGTGTTCGTATATGGGAAAACAAGGAATTCAAATTTGAACACGTGGTATGTGTAGAGGGAACTTGACAGGCTGGAGAAATGGGTCAAGAGGACCCTCATGCAGTTCGACAAAGGCAAGAGCAGGGTCTGCAACTGGGGAGGAACAATCCTAAGCACCAGGACACTGGGAGCTGAGCAGCTGGAAACCAGCTTTGGGGAAAAGGACCTTGGAGTCCTGTTGAGCACCTAATTGAATAAAAGCCAACAAAGTGCCCGTGCAGGGAGGGCTAACAGCATCTGGGGCTGCAGTAGGAGGAACATCACCAGCAGGTCAAGGAAGGTAATCTTTGCATTCTACTCAGCACCAGTAAGGCCACATCTGGAATGTGAGGTTCAGTTCTGGACTCCCCAGTACAAGAGATATGTGGAGCTGTGGGAGAACAGTCTGGTGAAGGACCACTAATGTGATTATGGGACTGGAGCATCTTTCTTACAAGGAAAGGCAGAGAATGCTGGGAGTGTTCATCCTGAAGAAGAGAAGGCTCAGAGAGGTCTCACCAGTGTGCACAAATATGTGAAGGGAGGGTGCATAGGGGATGAGGCCAGGCTCTTTTCAGTGGTGCCTGGTGCCAGGACCTGGGGCAATGAGCACAGACCGAAACACAGGTCTTTCCCTCTCAACATCAGGAAATGCTTTTTTACCGTAAGGGTGATTGAGCACTGGCAAAGGTTGTCTAGTGAGGTTGTGAAGTCTCCATCCTTGGAGGTGGTGAAAAGCCACCTAGAAAAGGTCCTGGACAACCTGCTGTGAGTGACAGACTAACAGTTGTCTGAGTGCACTTCTGTTCTGCATGCAGCTCAGTAGCCCACCAGTTTCCCTCTCACCCTATTTCTTATCTGGATTAACTACTCATTTATCAGCTCAGTTCTGGGGTGGTGTGTATTAGATGTGACCTTAGATGTTGTATACAGCCACAGTAATGCCTTTTGTGGTTTTTGCTCAGGCAGAGATCTTGCCCAGAAGCACTCTCAGCAGTATCTTAAGCTGTATTGCTAAGAGAAAGGCTAAGACCAGTTCAGGCTGTAATGACAGCTCAAGAGTGAAAAACTGAGAAGTAGCACCAAGAAAGATCAAAGTTGTTAATATTCCTGCCAGAACCACTTGGTACTACAGCTGCTGACTTGCAGTGCTGCAGCCCTCAGCTGTGAGATGTCTAGCACGTCTCTGTGAGCATCCGAATGCTTATGAGGACAAGCATTATGGAACACTCTTCCATCCATGTTGGCCAGTGATAAACTGAAAACAGTGCCAGCTACTCAGAACGAATTGTAGGAAGGAAACCATGCACATTGGTGAGTTTGAATTCACATCCAAGAATTTCAGTCACTTTTGGCTGGCTTCCTCCCCATACCTCATAGCATGCTGTAGGAAAAAAACCTTCACAACAAAGAGACCCCAAAATGAGACTGTATCAGGATATCCACACAATTAGAAGCTTAATATGGGAGAAAATCCCTTTGTTAAGAAAACTGAGATGAGAGGGGAAGAGGATTGCAGATGGACTTCTCTATTCTGGGGATTAATAACCTCATGCAGAGCAAGCCCTTGTGTCACCAAGTCCTCTAGCCTACTGAAAGTGTGGCGCCTGGGACCTTGCGTGTAGTTTAGAAGACATTAAAATTTGGCACATTCCTCCAGAGGATGTTATGAGAAGAAAAGGGAGAAAAAAGAGGAGAAAGCAGTAAATGACAATATTCCTAAATGAAATGCTGTAAATTCTGCTGATGTTTGGAAAAGAAACATTCAGCTGACTTCAAATGTTTTCCTTTTATTTTCTGTCTTGAGTGAGTCATAGAAAGAAAGGCTTGGGCAGAGAATCCTTGGTGATGGAGTTAATCGCTATATTGTGTTATCAGCCAGTAGGTGAGCTAACGATCACCGTGCAGTTGTGAAGTAAATTACTTAGATCAAGAAGGCATTTATAAAGTGTATTAATTTCACTTCCCATTTGTGAAGGCTAGATTTTTTTTTTTTTTTGCTGTGAAGGTGAGGAGGCCGTGGCCCAGGTTGGCCAGAGAAGTCACAGATGCGCAATTCCTGGAGGCCAGGTTGGATGGTGGATGGGGCTGTGAGCAACCTGATCCAGTGGGAGGTGTCCCTGCCGTGGCGGCGGGGGTTTAAGGTCCCTTTGCAGCTCAAACCATTCCATGGTTCTATGATTCTAGAAGTCAGCTAATGCCGTTCTAGCAGGGAATCAGAACTCCCTAACCCATGGTAATGGAAGGGCCCCACCTCTGGAGTGGAGGATGCAGAGCATCAGTGACTAACTCGGAGATGGGGTTAGGGAATCCGGTAAGGAAAAGCAGTGAGGCTGCAAACATGTTAGATGGCATTTAGGAGGCTGAGGGGAGACCTCATTGCTCTCTACAACTACCTGAGGGGAGGTTGTGGAGAGGAGGGAGCTGGGCTCTTCTCCCAAGGGACAGGGGACAGGACAAGAGGGAATGGCCTCAAGCTCTGCCACGGAAGGTTTAAGCTGAACAACAGGAAAAAAAATTCACAGAAAGGGTCACTGGGCACTGGCAGAGGCTGCCCAGGGAGGTGGTTGAGTCACCTTCCCTGGAGGTGTTTAAGGGATTGGTGGACGCAGTGCTGAGGGGACATGGGTTTAGTGATTGATAGGAACGGTTGGACTCGATGATCCGGTGGGTCTTTTCCAACCTGGTGATTCTATGATTCCTTCAAGATTTTAACTCCACGCTGTCTTAAGGAAATATCGTTCCTAGGGATCCAGTCCCACCCCCTGCCACGAGCAGGGACACCTCCCACTGGATCAGGGGCTCCAAGCACCATCCAGCCTGGTCCAGGGATGGTTCAGGCGCGGCTTCCCAGGGCAAAAGCTGTGCCGGTGCCTCACCGCTCACACTGCAAAAGATTTTATTCGGGGTCTGCCGGCAGCCCCTCCCCGGCCGCCTCCCGTTGCCCCCGTTCCCGCTGGGCGGTGTCGCTGCGCTCAGGGAGCGGCTCTGTCCCCGCCCCCCCGCCGGCGGCCCCGCGGGCCCCTCCTCCGGGCGGCGGCCCCGCCTCGAGCAGCCCCAGCTCGGGCCGCGCCCGCGGCTGAGAGAGGCGCCTCTCGAGCGGCTCCGGTCCCGCATCACCCCGCTCCGCCGCCGCCGCCTCGCCTGCCGTCCGCTGCGGGACCCGCACCGACCCTTCGTCCGGCTGGGATTCCCCCCCCGCTCCGTTTCCTCGCTCTTCCCGGAGTTCTCCCGCGCGACGCTGTTGCCCTCTAGCGGCCGCGGCCGCGGGCTGGGCAGCGGAATCACTCGCCGGAGTGCGGTAATTATTGATAATTGAAGGTGCTGGTCGCTCCCCTGCGCTTCCCCGCGGTCGGGGCGCGTCGCCGCTCGCTTCAGCCGCCGCCTTCGACCTTTAGGAGGTGGCAGAAAACTTTTATGTCGTTTAATTCGCTGCTCGGCGCGCTAGGTAACTGTGGCGGGGGTCGGCGCGGTGGGCTCCTCTCTTCATAACGATTCGAAAAGCGGGAAAAGCGGGATTTCCCTCAGTGCGGTGCTCGGGTCCCTCGGAAGGGATGGGGATGAACTCGGCTTTATTAACTCTTTGTACTTGGCTGCTGTGGGAGAAAAGAGAAGGGGGGAGTGATGGTACCAGCATGGGGAGCCGTGCCCTGCATTTATCCAGGCAAATCATCCTGTGTCTCGGTGTTTCTGTGAGTGTTGAAAAATAATAGGGTTTCTCTCAAAAAAATTGTGCGAGATGGCGTGTGGTTTAAGGTCTGTTGGTAAAAAAGTATTGGATGAAGGTAAATGAGCGATTTGAAGTCCAAATCTAACTTCTGTGCTCTGTTAAAGCCTTCCGAGCCGTTATAAATGATCTCTTCGTGACAAATTGTGGTGCGTGAATTCCTGCCCTGTGAGGTTCTCTGTGAATGTGTGACTGCATGAAGCTGAGGGTAGCCCTGCTACAAGAGAAACTGAAAACTGCTTGCCCTCAGGACTCGATAAAGCATCTCCATCTGCTAAAATTGTTGTTCTCTCTAAGCCATTCCTTTTAAAATAAAAAACATATAAGAGAATGTAAGCCCTTCAATAGTCACACATTGCAGGGTTTGCTATGTGATACCACAGGGTCTCAGTGGCATTCTGTGACAGCTCGGGTCTCGTATCGCTGCCTTTTCAAGTTGAAAATGTCTTCTGAATATGCAGTTGGCAGGTCTCACTCTCAGACTGGATTTGCTTTTCTGGGTTATCGCTGCTTGAATACTTCAGTCAGTAGAACAGTGTTGTGAGTAGGGGGTACGCAGTGTTCGCAGACCAGTTTCATGTTCTCAGAAGTGATTTAAAGGCTTAGCAGTACCGTTCATCCCAGGTCTGGTTGTTTTCAGATGCACTTTGCTGCTTCCTCCAATGTCATCCATGCATCCGAAGATTTCCATTTTAGAAACGCTAATGTAATGACTTCAGGATATGTCCTTTAGCAACACATAACATAGTGGCCAGCCAAAGCAGGCTTTTGTGTCAAAAGCAATTAAATAGCATTCCAATCAGTGTAGATTTAAATGCTCCTATTAATATACTGACTAGTATCTCTGATTTTCGTCCATTCTTCATTTAAAACTCATCATTCATTTAACAGCTGAAGAGTGTGTCGTTAGCACTGTGGGAATTTGATAAAGAACAGAACCAGAATGTAATGATGGGGGTTATTAGAAGAGGAGAAAAGAATTAAAAATAAGTCCATGTCCGTGTAACCAAACACATGTAATACGCCTGAATAACACTGACAACTGATCAGTCCTGAACTTGCTCCATTGTTTGGCAGGTCTTGGTGGAAAGGATCTTTGTTACCCTTGAACAGTATTTTGTAATGTCTGTTTGTAAGTGTGACAGAACTTTATTGTTCCTAATTCAGGGGCACAGCAAACAGTTGTCCTCACGCTGACCTGAGGTAAGGCAGAACCAGGGGGTTCTTACTGGGGTTTGAGAAATGTGATTTGAGAACAATTTCTCATTTGCTTATGCATGTTTTAGCTCAGCCCGTTGTTTGATCGTAATAGTTTTTAATGCAACTAAATTCAAGACAAACATTTCTCATACTTTAAGCATCTTATTTATATTCATGATACAACTTAAGTAGTATTTTTGTAAATTTTCTGCAGTTTTATGTGTCTCTCTTTGTGTGGCTACCTGGTTTTCATTTTGAGCATCTCTTCATTACTGTGTGATGATGTGAACGTGAAGGTGATACCATTTGAGGAATATTGTCTTTTAGTCCCAGAAAATAGAAATACCACTTATCAAATTGAATGGTCAGAACCATGTTTCTTTTCAGCTTTGGGTCTAGAAAAGAGTTGGAAAAGCGAGTCATACAGCACACATGGAAAGGAGCTGTATGCACTGTGAAAGTCTTAGTGCAAAGAACACCCCACGGAGGGCACGGTGTTTGCAGGGTTGCTGTGATGCTGGCAGAGCCGAGACTGTCAGCAGCCACCTGAGCCCAGGGACTCAGTTCCAGGCTGATCAAAAAGACTTCAGGGAAGTTCCTTTAGTATTTGTGATCTGAATTTTACTGCCAGAAAACAAAAATCAAGACTTGGGATTTCATGTTCTCCATTTTCACTCATTGCATCTCCTCAGTAGGTTGAGTCCCCAGCCAATGTGTTCTCAGATACGTGTTGCATTAGGGTTAAATGATTTATAGAGGCTAAGGATCTGGTCATTTATATTTGGCAGTGAAACAACAAACTAAAGAAAGCTGCAGGTGGTAGGAACTCACCAGCCTCCTGGTGGTGCAGTTCAACTCTTCTGAGTTCATCACAGTATTTGTTCTCTACTCAGCACTACTGTGTAAAGAATATAAAAAATACAAAAAAAACCAACAGCAAAATAAACACCCCCCCACAACTGATAAATCAAATGAAAACCAAACAAACCCACCCACAGAGGAAGATTCTATTCTCATGCATCTGTTTCATGCAAGCTGTCTGAAGATACCTGTGACTATCCAGTGGTACTGTTTAGAATTCATTGTACATCTTCCAATTAATAAGGCAATACTTTTTCCTATAGCCCCAAAATATGCGTGTGAACTGGTCCTGGGCTGCAGAAATCACTTGTGCAGTAGATAAGAACGATAATTGAGCCTTGCTGTATTCAGAATAAAATGGAAAACTTATTTCCACAACTCAACTTTCTCTCAGTAGTATCTTCTCCATAGTGAGTCCATAGGGTAAAACAAAAATTCTCAATATCCAAGCACACCAATTTTCACATTAAGGACACATTTTGATACCTCGTGCTTGGAACAGCGTAGAACAACAAGAACAATAAATTCTACTCTGAATTTTCAGCTAGTGGCATTTAAATACAAAATGCTGTAGGAGATTGGATGCAGATTCTTATAGAATAACAAGGTTCTAGATAAAGAACAGTGAGGCAGCTTTTATTAATTCAGATGGTGGAAAAATGCCATACAAATTATTTTACAGATCAGACTTATTTCATCATCACCTTTCTGGAAGGTTGGAGTCATATAATGCCTGCCACCTGTTTTCAAGGTGGGACCATATTCTCCTCTCACTGAACTCCACATGACTCTTGGAATTAATGAGCAAAGACTGCAGCTCTTGTTCATGGTTTTTCTCTGAAACAATGCTAACAGGCTTGACCTCTGTTGCAGAGTTTCTAGGCTCTTTGATCTTTTTTTANTTTATTTTTATTTTTTATTTAAGGTTTTTTCTTTTTTTTGGGTTTTTTTTTTTTTTTTTGTATTGCAGTTCAAGTCATCATGACTTTTTCATTCCTTTGTGAAAGATTGCACTCTTTTGTCAGGAAAGTAAGACTGCTTAAGTACTGTTCCAGAATGCTGCTTCAGAATATGTCCTGGATTATCCCCTTTGTCTGGTTTTACTGTTGGAAGTGATAGGGGACAAGGACAGTTTTCCCTGAAACCACATCTAAAGTTGTGGTAAAGGTCACTGTAGTGGTCTGGATAGGTCCCACCATGTGTTTTGGGTGATGTACCCCGAAGATCTCAACCACTGTCAAGTGTGGTGCACGGGGAGGTATTTTATCATGATGCTATAATATCAGTGGAATATTTAACAAGTACTGTTGCTGAGAGTAAAAGACTGCTGTTCCTCTTGGAAAACAAGTGCACCTTGTCAAGACTTTGGAACTATTTTGGTGTTATTAAATATGTGTTGTCTTTGTGGGCTTTTTTCTTTTTATGTTCTTTTGAACTCTTGCCATGCAAACCAGTCCTTAAGTAAGTGAAAATTACGTAAGTGTCAAGCTGATTCAAGAGAACACAGATTTAAAACTTGCAGCTTATTCTGTTCTGTTCCTCTTCCTTCTTACTTTCAGTGGTGAGTATGCCAGCTCTGGCTACATGCTGCTGGCTCTCAGTGAATTCCTCATTCCTCAGCATCAAACCTCACATCTGTCTTGGGTTTTCACAGAATCACAGAGTGCCAGGGGTAGGAAGGGACCTCTGGAGCTCATCCAGTCCAACCCTCTGCTAAAGCAGGCTCACCTGCAGCAGGTTGCACAGGAGCACAGCCAGGCAGGTTTTGAATATCTCCAGAGAAGGACGCTCTACAACCTCCCTGGGCATCTGTTCCAGTGCTCCATCATCCTCACAGGAAAGATTCTCCTCATATTCAGGTGGAATTTCCTGTGTTCCATTTTGTGCCTGTTGCCTCCTGTGCTCTTGCTGGGCACCACTGAGAAGAGTCTGGCCCCATCCGCTTGACCCTTGCCCCTTAGATTAATCAGCATTGAAGAAGTCTCCTCTCAGTCTTCTCATCTCCAAGCTAAACAGACCCAGGTCTCTTAACCTCTCCTCACAAGAGAGATGCTCCAGTTGCCTGGTCATCTTCATGGCCCTCTGCTGGGTTCTCTCCAGGACTGGACCAAGTACCAAGCCCTGGGGGACACCACTGGCCTCAGGCTTACAACTAGATTCTCCATCCACTCTTCCTTCCAGCTGCCCAGTGTAGCCTTAGGAGACACTTGGAAGTAGGAGCTAGGGATGAAATGACAGAGGCTTTCTTGAAGAAAGTACAGTTTTCTGGGCTGGTTCCAGATTTTCTGCTCGGTGGAACAGCATGAAGGACTGCGTCCTTGCTGCAAATGTTTCAAGTGCTGCTGCGCTCCTGCTGGTTGCTTTAGCAGCCCTTGGAGTGCAACCGTTCTGTAATATCTCATTTAAACAGCTCTGTCTAATCAGCCTTTTATTGTCGTGATCTTGGGTCACTGTAAATATTCCCTGCTCTAGGCAGGGTTCCCAGGTCCACATTCTGTTGGTCAGTAGTGTAGGCTGTTAATGAAAGAAGCTTCTAAATTGTGCTGCTGGGAACATCCTCTCAAGAGGACTTCAGTGGCTTCTGCCATAAGAATAGAGATGGTTTTGGGCTGTATTAGAGGAGCTTAGGGATAAAAGAAGCAGGTAAGCATTCTGCTTCTTGGTTGTGTGGTAGGATGGCTTTGTGTTTTTCCAAGAAGTGCGTTGTTCTTTTGTGCCAAGGGTTTTGCTTTGCAGGCTCACACCTCTGTTCTGTGTAAGCTGAGCTCAAACTCATTGTGGGCGAGCCAGCCAGGTTTCTGGTTGTGGAAGGTAAGTGGGTGTATCTACAGCTTTTCTACAGAAAGCAGTAGGTATTAATTTTAGCTACTAATGTACGGGTTTCTTGGCATTCAGGCAGCTGAATCAGAAATGCAAAATGGAGAGAATCCTTTGGGTGCGTAATGAAAAGATCATCTGTCTGGAAACCTCTCTCTGGTTTTACTTATCCAGGATGGAGTTCCTTCTTTGTCACCTGACTTCTTACTGTATTAAACATGTCTTTTCTGCCATTTAAACTGATATTCTTGAGGCTAGTGTGACTAGGATCGGACATCTCAATACTGAATACTACAGGCCTTATGAGGAGCGGCTGAGAGAGCTGGGGTTGTTTAGCCTGGAGAAGAGGAGGCTGAGAGGAGACGTCATTGCTCTCTACAACTACCTGAAGGGAGGTTGTGGAGAGGAGGGAGCTGGCCTCTTCTCCCAAGTGACAGGGGACAGGACGAGGGGGAATGGCCTCAAGCTCTGCCAGGGAGATTTAGGCTATAGATTAGGAGGAAGTTTTTTATGGAAAGGGTCATTAGGCATTGGAATATGCTGCCCAGGGAGGTGGTTGATTCACCTTCCCTGGAGGTGTTTAAGGCACGAGTAGACGAGGTCCTTGTTTGGTAGGAATGGTTGGACTCGATCCGATGGGTCTCTTCCAACCCGGTGATTCTGTGAATAACATTCTTTGAGATCTTCTAAAGGTACTTTTAAGGTTGTAGTTTGGTCTCTACGCATTCTTTAACTTCTTTTCTGCTATGTGCCCTGAGAAAATGGGGTTATGTTATCTTTATCTCACACCGATGAAGGAGTCTGTATGCCTGGGCAAAAGGCAAGTCCGCTGTCCAAGAGCTATATTTAAGTCTTTTTGTAGCTGCAGGTAAGGTTCAAGTCTGAATATAAGCTGAAACAGAGCAGACAGGGTTAATAATCTGGTATCTGAAAGCAGAAGATGGAGAGAGTAGAATATATCCAGAAAGCTGGCGTATCAGGTGAGATGTGCCTTTAAAGGGAATCTTAATTATGAATGAGATAGCTTACATACTCTTATTCCTAGTGCTTAATTTTGCTGTTTTGATAAACAAGATGCCATGTAGTTTCTCTCTTCCCACTTATCTCATTTTCCTACTCATTTATTTTTACCTTGTGCTCATCATGGCACTGGGAGGATCAGGCATTGGGATTTAATTGAAGTTGTGGCAGTTGCATAGGTGCTGTGGAGTACAGCCTGTTTTTTAACGCTTGAAAACCTGGAGTTGAAAGGCTGCCTCCTTTACAACATAGGATAAGGAGCTCTTGTGAGGTGGTTAAAGCAGCCCAACTACAAGACTTTTTGTTGGGTTTCTTTACAACTCCTCCTATTTTCTCCCTTTCATAATATGTAACTGATCTTCATTTTCTTTTGGATCAGAAGCTGACCATATTTCTTCTAATATCATCTGTTCCCTGTTCAGTAGTGAAGATCGTCTGCCATTCTAGGAACAAAAATTTCTAACAGAAAGCCAGTAAACCTTTGAAAGTATGAAACATGGTTTTGTATAGTACAAAACATGTAGAAACTTTTGTAAAGTACAAAACATGGAGTTTGTATAGATATTATTTGTCATTATGATATCTCAAGACAACGTTATTGTGTCTGTCAGTGTGTATAGAAGAGTTCACGCTTGATACTGGTTTTACTTCTGGAGCTTCTTGGTATTCACTTTTTAAGCCTTACTTTGTTTTTAAAGAACTGAGCAAGGAAGGATTAAACACCCCCTCCAGAAATGACTGTGTTACTGATACCCAGCTTCTCTGAGTCCCATTTACAAATCGGAATAGATGTGTACTATCTTGTGAAGTTGCATAGCGTGTTCTAGATCTTCATACCCATAGTAGTTTTCAAAGCCTGCTTTTAACCTTCCTTTATGACTTATGGTACTTAATTATTTTATGCTTGTCACATCATTCAGTAGTTCTACTAGGAAGTTTTGACAGTAATTGTACTGTTCACTTGAGAAATGACTGCTTTCCTTAGGCACAAGTTAAAGCATAAGTATGTCCTTAGGTGATCTGCCTCTTAAGTTAGCTTTTGATTTATTACTCTCGCTTCTCAGAATTAAGGACTGGATTATTTTGTGCTTTTCTTTAATACAAAGAAATACCAAGCCCTCCAACAATTTGCAAAATGGTACACAATCTGGTAAAATGCTTTTTTTTTACTTCTAATGTTGCAGGAAAAACTGCAACCTTGTTTTAAATATGCCCCTAAGTGATATAAAATACATCTGTATGTATGTATGCAACAGAGTTAAAATGTGCATTTTTTTTTAAGAACTTCTTGGTTCTTCAAAAGTTAATACAAGGTGGAACTCGTTTAGTCATGTAGACTGGTGTTCCCCAACTTCTTGGGGGTGGAAGGAGGAAGGTTATAAATGTTCTTCAATGTTTAGGTTGTCAGCAGTTTTCTACTTGGAGTTCATTTTTGTCTTCAGGTTAAAAAGTTTCAGAAAAACACTAAGTTGTTTGCTGCCTTATGTTGTTTTTCAGTGGCTCATGTGGGTGCCCTCTAACTTGATCCTCTGGGATAAGGAGCCTGTGGGATGCAGACATTCAAGTGCATGTGGCACCTAGTGGGAGCAGGAGGAAATTATGTTACTAAAACAAAATGCCAGAGAAACTACCGAAGTTTTCAGCTATGTGTTCCCAAACCTCTGCTTGGCAATGATTTCTTTGCTCATCGTTAATTGAAGTGTGATGATACTTCACAAGCTCAATGCCTTAATTAAATCTCTGCTTTGCTTTTCTTCTAGGCTATACCTTCTGTAAAGCTTTGTGGAAGACAGATGTGTGTGCTGCAATGGTGACATAAATATTTCAGAGGACTGGAACAAATTGTTGAGATTCTGTGTTTATTTTTAATGCTGCTGTCGAGAACAATCTAAGGCAAGTAAACAACATGAGTTTTGTCATGAAACTACACAGACATTTTCAAAGAACAGTTATTTTGCTGGCCACTTTCTGTATGGTGAGCATAGTTATTTCTGCATACTACTTGTATAATGGCTACAAACAGGAAAATGAACTCTCCGAAATCTCTTCGGAAGTGGAATGTGGTGATCTTCAACTGTTGCCATACAAGCTGATGGAGATGAAGACAATGAAACCTCTCGATCCGCTGAGAACAGAACTTGTAGTGCTGGTGTTTGTGGAAAGTCAGTATTCAACATTAGGCCAAGATATAATAACCATTCTAGAATCTAGCAGATTCCAGTTTCACATTGAGATCGCACCTGGGAAAGGTGACCTCCCAGTGCTTATAGACAAAAACAAAGGCAAATACGCTCTCATAGTATATGAAAATATCTTAAAATACGTGAATATGGACTCTTGGAACAGAGGCCTTCTAGATAAGTACTGTATAGAATATGGAGTAGGTGTTATTGGATTTCACAAAGGCAATGAGAACAGCTTGCAGAGCTTTCAGTTGAAGGGCTTTCCTTTCCACGTCCACAGCAATCTGGGTATTAAGGACTGTTGCATTAACCCTCATTCCCCACTGCTCCATGTGACTAAATCTTCTAAGCTTGAGAAAGATCCCTTGCTTGGAAATGACTGGGCGGTTTTCCAGATTAATCACACAGCTTATCAACCAGTGATATTTGCAAAAGTAAAGACACCAGAAAACCTTTCACCACCTGCCGCTAAAAGCGCTCTCTATGCCACGGTAATTCATGACCTGGGGCTCCACGATGGGATTCAACGAGTCCTTTTCGGCAATAACTTGAATTTTTGGCTGCACAAGCTGATTTTCATAGATGCCATCTCTTTCCTGTCTGGAAAGAAGCTCAGATTGTCCTTGGATAGGTACATTCTGGTTGACATAGATGACATCTTCGTTGGGAAGGAGGGAACAAGAATGAACACCAACGATGTACAGGTAAAATACATGCACAAACTAATGGTCGTTACAGCAAAGTGCCTTTTCCTTATCTTGAAGTGAATAGTTAGTGATGGTTGGAACTGATGGATGATGCAGATCAGTAACACCAATGCAAACTGTGTGTGCGTTTTGAGAAAAGCCAGCCTGTCTGGCTTTGAGGAGTCTCTGATTCCAGGTACAGCAGTTCCTTCAGCCTCCAGGCTGGAGGAGAGTCCGTGCACTCTCTGATTACTCTCACTTGATTTCTCTTAAGTGGCAAACCAGTCACAAGTCCCTGCTGAGCTAAGTTTTGTATATGGGTTGATGGGCACCTCTGAATTCCATTCAGCTTACTAAATACAGAAAATAGTCTCCTAGGAGAAAGTAAAAGACAACTAACTGCTTAGTAAGTGACAAAAAACAAGGAGGTAACAATCACACTATTTTCACACACACCACAACCCACCCAACACCACAATTCTATGCATAATTGCTGAATGTTTAACTCTCCAGCCTGATGATAGCATCTGCCTTAGCACATAGTTCAGGGCTGGACCCAGGAGCTATTCATATATAATGTGCATGTTGCTAGCCTAACAAGCAGGAGGTAAAAGTAAAGGTCAACGTAAATTTGGAAGACTAGACTGGATTATTAGCTGCTTGAAATAGGTATCAGATGTCGGGAGCTGGTTGCTGCATTTCACCTTTCTTACCTCTATTTATGGCTCATGCTTTAAAGCAAGGTTTATGTTAATATTGATCTTAAAAGCTGTTCTGCTGCCTAATGACTTGACAATGGGCATTTTAACATTTGAAGTTGTACATTCCTGAAGGTAATTTTTCACTCTTTTGTGCTGTTGGGGTGAGGTGGTAGTCCTGGGGCAGTAGGAGTAACATCCAATCATTATTCCTTACTTCAGATCTCGCTCTCTTTTAGTGCAGTGTGTTGTTACAAAGTGAGTGGTTGGAGATGGCCTTGCACAGCCGCATTGGGTCTAGAGGCTAAAAATCTGTATGAAGCTGATTGTTGCCCTGTTTGTGGTAAAAAAAGAAAGGGAGAATTCTTTGTTAGAACTTCCATAATGGAAAGAGGAACAGAGAAAAGGAAAGGCAGTGACAGCACTCCCTGCAGGTCGTGGTCATTTTTGTTTCATTTTTAACTAGCTTTTTATTTTTGTGTTAATGTATTTGTCAAGCTCCAGTAACCCTACATATATTGCTTTCTTAAACAAAGGGTTTGAACTTAGAGTTACATTCCAGCTTGCTTTAAAATTGCAGCATTCACACTTTTCCAAAGCATTCTCTCCACGTGCAGTTATGAATAAGCTATACCTCCTAGACAAGTAGGTGTTTTCCTTATGCAAACAGATTGCTTGGGAGAGAGCTGGAATAAAGGTGAAACTCAACAAATGGAGTTTCTGTGTAGAACATGGTGGCAGCATTTGAGTTAGGCAGGTGAGCGTGCTTTGAGGATCTCCTGAGTGCAAACTCAAATTGCAGGACAGGTATCAAGCCTGACCCGCAGCACTGACAACTCCTGTAGTTCTGCAGAAACAGCAGTTCCTGGTAACAAAACAAAAATTCTGAATAAGTTTCACTGTGTTGCACAGTAGCGGTTAGAGACAGTGTGTTTTGTATTGTTTCTCTTTGTAAGTGACACCTTAGGATTGTCATTTCAGAATAAATTAGGAGGATTAATTGCTAAGATTACTTACCAGAAACAGGTGGATACAGAAACAAATTTGATTAAAGCAGATACAAAAGAATAAACTGTATTGTTTTGGGAGAATCATTTGCAGTGTGTCAGAATCTTCCTAAAATAAAACTGTCAAATTAAATAGAAGTAATATCAAAGTGGAAGTAACTTTTAACTATGATAATTTTATTTATATAAAACCGTGTTCTGAAACAGTGGAAGCTGAAAAAGTGCTCCCTTCTGATTCTTCATCTACTTAAAGTTAAAATGCTCTATTAAATGTATTGTTAGGGCTGTCAGTTGCAATGCATCTTCATTACTATTAATATCAAAGAAGTTATCCTCTGTGGCACAGTGACGTGTGGAAGGAGTGAAATAAAATCAATTTGCAGTAGTTGAAAATCTGTTATTATAAAGGATATTTGCAGATAACTGACATCCCATTAAACAGGAGTGGTTTACTGAGTTTTGCAGCATTGTCTGTGACAGAATTGTGTACTGCCAGTGTGAAAATCTGTTGCTAAATGTAGGCTTTGTATAATTTCAGCACTCAGGATTAACTCGTTTCTGCTTAACTTAGATTTTAACTACTAGCTAGATGGAATTTGGTATAATCCTTTTTTGTGTTTGAATTTTTGTTTGTCCCCTATTTAATATTTTCTGGATATACTCATATCTGGTAGGACCGTGGGCTTGCTGAGTGTAAGCTGAGTGTTTCTACATGTGCTCCATTAACGCCAAGTAACCTGAAATGCTTCAGAAAGATCCAGAGAACCTGTAGGATTGGTTCTGCCCTTTCCTCTGGTTAGAACAGAGTTCAGGAACTGGAGAATTAATGTCAAACTGATAGCGAAAATAATCGCTCATTAATGGTTATGGTTGGACTCGATGATCCAGTGGGTCTTTTCCAACCTGGTGATTCTATGATTGACTACCAAACTCAAGAAGGCAGCATCTGTCTTGGGTCTTCTGAGACAAAGGCTTCATGTGTGTGGAGAACCTGGATTTGCTGTAGAAGCACCAATTTGTTAAATTCCTAGAGTTCAGGCACAGTTTAGGTGAGCAAGTTGAAAGATGTGACCTGCTCTTTCTTTGTAAGAGTTGACATAGAGGGGCATCGTAACAGAAGGTATCTATTGGGGCTGGAGAAGCACAAGGTAGTTGTCACGTTATAATTCACAGAGTCACCGAATGACTGAGGTTGGAAGACTCCTCCAGATGCCATTGGGTCCAGCCCCCTTCCCAAGCAGGACCATGTCCAGGTGCCTTTTGGCTGTCTCCAAGGAGGGACATTTGATTGCATGCAAAATAAGGTTTTTTCAAGGGAATTTCTTCTTCATATACAATAATGAGATTTGCACAGTGGCCTGAATAGTTAATATTTGGGTATGAGGCTAGACTGCACTCATCTTAAAAGTTTGTGAATTGGAGTTGAGCATTGAGGAAAATTGCTATCATAAGGTTAAGTGATTTTTTTTATCATTATTATATACTGATCTTAAAAGAGGTGATACTTCAGCTTGAGAATCTGTAGTGTCGAGGGCGCAAGAGTTAAGAAGTCTTCTGAAAATTTTCTGACATAATTTATTAACCAAGATCTTTGTAAAACTAATAAGTGGTTTGTTTTATTAAACAATAGATGAAGTTTATCTGAGTTTCACCTCAACTTCTTAGTAGGCACGGTGGTGCTGGGCTGATGGTTGGACTTTATTATCTTAGAGATCTTTTCCAACCTTAATGATTCTATGATTTTTCAATTAAAAAAAAAAAAAAACCAAAAAAAACAAACCCCAAGAGCCCAAACTTGAAACTGTACTTGAGAATTTGAGACGACCCGGTTGTTACAGATTTGCCTGTCACTGTAGAAAATCTGGACTGGTAGAACGTAATTCTTCAGTGTAGCATACTGAGCGGCTGTCACTGTGCATCAACAATAACCACCCATCTTCGTATTTATTTACTTTATCTTCCTGTGGTTTAGTGGAAATAACAGAAGAAAACATTTTCATAGCCTAATTGCCTCCCACTTTGAAAATAAGCTTGGTAATGTCATCTAAACGTTCATTTTTCAGTAACTTTTTCTCCCTTCTAATGTCTGTCAGGCAGGAGGGACCATTATGCTGTGACAATGTTATATTTTATTTTCCTTCTGTCTTTTAGAAGACTTAAGAGCCTGTGCGGTGCAAATAATTCATTGAAATGGACATGTAGAAAAAATCTATGTAGAGATCTACAGAATAAGTTTATCTTAATAGACCATGATTGTCTTGACTGTTGGTCTACTAATTTAATATCTTTTTTTTGTTACAGCTACTCTTTGTGAAATTTTTATGACTAAAAGCATTGGTATTTTGCCAAGGGAAAAGCAGCTGTTAATAGAGGGAAAACTAAATATGTTTACTGTTGACATTTTGTGCAGTGCTGGTGATCTAGGCAGTAAGGCTTCTTTTTTTAAGAATGGTTTGGGTTGGCAGGAACCTTAAAAATCATCCAGTCTCAACCCCCTGCCATGGGCAGGGACACCTTTTGTTGGATCAAGTTGCTCAAAGCCTCATCCAACCCGACCTTGAACACTTCCAGGGATGGGGCAGTCACCACTGCTCTGGGCAACTTGCGGTCTACCCTTTCCTTCATTTCCCCAGTACATGCCCTTTCTGTATCTCCTTGAGAGCTGATCACATTTTCAAAATGAAAAATAAGAACACTGTGAAATTATTTTTTTGCAAATAATTAGCTGTGTGATCTCTTGACTGCCTTGTCCTTTGTGAGTTTTTTAAGAGACATTTCAAATTGAGGTCAGGATGGGGAGCTCTTCACTCTCTTCATGTAAACGTGGTCTTTTCCTGCAACTTGTAATTATTCTTTTGTAATTGCCAATCAAAAAGCTTCATAATAACCATATGCATCATTGGGAGTGAGATGATATGATATAGCCTGGGGAGTGAGACGCTGGAGAGCAGGCCTGTGATAAGGATCTTGGGGTTCTGGTGGTCAGCCAGTTTAACATGAGCCAGCAGTGCCCTGCCAGCCAAGAGGGCAACTTTGTCCTGGGGTGCATCAAGCACAGCTTTGCTAGGCAGACAAGGAAGGCAATTGTTCTGCTCTACTCCATACTGGTGTGGCCCAACCTGGAGTACTGTGTGCAGTTTGGGGCACCACAGTATAAAAAGGATCTAAAGCTACTGGAGAGTGTCCAGAGAAGCCCACAAAGTTGATGAAGAGTTTAGAGGGGAAGCCATATGAAGAGCAGCTGAAGTCACTTGGTCTGTTTGCCTGGAGGAGACTGAGGAGACATCTCAGCACTTTGCTGCTTTCTCATAAGGGGTGGAGGAGGCGCTGAGCTCTTCTGTCTTGTGACCAATGATAGGACCTGAGGGAAGGGCAGGAAGATGTGCCAGGGGAGGGTTAAGTTGGTTATTAGGGAAAGGTTCTTCCCCCAGAGGGTGCTTGAGCACTGGAACAGCTTCCACGGAAGCAGGCACGGCGCCAAGCCTGACAATACTCCAGGAGCATTTGAACAACTCCCTCAGACATGGTGTGAATGTTGGGGCTGCCCTATGCAGAAAAAGGAGTTGGATGTGATGGTCCTTGTGGGTCTCTTCCAACTCAGGACATTGTATGATATATCTTTTTTCTCGTTCCTTTTTGTGAGCATTTAGGCAATGCATCTTCGTATTAGGATATGTGCATCAGAACAGGCAGTGCAAGCTTGAATCTGCTTTCTGTCAGCATTAGAGTCATTGAAGAACTGGACAACAGGAGCTGCTCTCTTTGTGTGTCGTCTGTGCTAAACAGAATTCTGATAATGGAGAGGATTAAACCAGAAAGAATAAATTTCTAGCATTTTAGTTTCCATCACTCACGCAGTCTCTCATCTTGCCTGCATTTTAAGGTTTATAATGTAGACATCTTACTGGAGCTAGTCCTCTAACTTCCAGTAGCAGGCAACATAGAAAAAAAAGCTTGTATTTAGGCACTGGTTAAGTGAATTTCACCTTAAAAGCATGTGCTCATTTCTGTTTAAAAATGCTCCTAGAGTGACTGGGATCAAATATAACCATTTGGCCAGATCACTCTTTTACGGTGTTCCAAGGCCTGTGCTCTCACTTTTTTTATTTCCTTGGTGCATTGGTGGCCTAAGTTTTTGTTTAATACAACGTAATGTTGTTTAAAAACAGATTTCTCCCCTAAGACTTAATTGTTCGTTCACCATATTACAGATTCATCCGCATTAGGCAGCACAGCTTAAATAACTACAGTTGTTTAAAACCCATTAAGTGTCTTTTCATCCTGTGTAGTATATATGGGAAGAAATGGAGCTTCCCATTGTGCAGCAGACCGTTTGGATATACATTTAAAAGGTAGTGACTCATCTTTTCGGTTACTGTTGCATAGGAATGACCTAAATATTTGCTTCAGAAGAGAGGTTTAGATATATTTTGTGTTAAGAAAGAAAGGGTAAAAGGTGCAGAAAGCCTGAACTGTCAAGACACAGGGTGGTTTCCATCACAGGAGGAAATGTGGTGCTGTAAGTTAATTGCTTCCTTATCTATAGGATCACATTGAAGGTTATCAGTAAAAAAATGATAGGTATGTCACCAAACATGTCAACTGTGGAACCCCCAGAGATGCTCGTGTTTATTTGGTTACACTGAGCCCTAAGTCTTTGCCCTGGGGAGATATAAAGAATCTTTTTAGTCACCTCTTTAATGACATAAGGAATTAACTATTAAGAACTTTTGTTCTGCTAAGTCATTTCACATTCCCAATCCATTAGCCGTCATACCTTTATGCTGTTGTTCAGTGTCCTTACTCTGTGTGTACATACGTTCTTTTTTAATTTGACCTGAAGCTCCTAAAGTATTTTATGTGGACTTGCCTGAAATAATAAGTAAACGTGCATTCTGTTCTTAAAGAGTTAAAGACCATGAACATTATTACCTGTGGTGTTCCTTGTAGCTGTCAAGTGCCCTAGGAAGACTGGTTTAACTTCTTGAGCACATTGTTTTGGATATAGTAGTTTGCAGTATTGTGTGCTGTGATGCAGTAGACAATTAGAATTAGAACTCAAAATTAAAATATAACTTTAAAGCTTACAAAAGTTTGTTTATATATTTTATGAGTTGCTGCCAGCATATATGACGTTTTACCTGTCAGTCATTTGACAGGAATGGTTGGACTCAGTGATCCAAGAGGTCTTTTCCAGTGTGGTGGTTCTATGATTTTAATAGTTAACTTCTAAGAGCAATGTGGTTTGTGCACCAACTTATTGAATTTTAATTTAGTGAGGTTGCTACAACTGCTGCTCACTAAAGCCCAGCTTTCATTCTTTAAAGGTGCTGGCATTTGAAACAGAAAGCTGGATAAGTCTTAGACTAGAAGAGGGTGGCTGTGGAGGGGTGGTGGCGATGCAGGAGAGCTGGCTCTGCCTTGGACACAACGGCTTCTGAAGCTGCCACAGTAACGCTGGGAATTCCATGTGTGCTTCCTCCTCCTGTTCTGCACCTGTGTATAGAGCTAGATACAATCAAACTCCATGGAATAAGCTTGGCATCAAGATTAATTTCACTGCTTTTCTATGGTGTATGAAGACAAAGTCTTTGCTAGTAACTGCGTGTCTAATAATAAATAGCCAAGTTCCACTTTGTATTTCTGTGGACTGCCAGGCAAACAGAGAGGAAGCCACCTTTTTTTGTGTGTTCAGATGCCCCTGGTCTGTTTTCTGTGGGAAGGACTGAGATTTGGAAATGTTTGCACACACAACGCTGCCTGCTTCCCTGTGGCTGTGGGATGTGCACAGCCGCCGTGCACAAGGAACCTGTAAGCAGAGACACGTGTCTGCCAAATAGCGTTGCTGATGTACTCCTCTGTAGCTACATGAGAAGCTGTACGTGTGCCAAAACTGTGACTACACTTACCCATTCTTACTAGTTGGTTTGACTATCCACATCATTCATCTCTTCAGTACTTGTCCGGCACAGCAACTGTAAAAATATGCTGTATGCTTAAGCTGTCTTGTTCTACAGTGAAAATGTGGAAGCAAGTGATTGGCTAGTGGACGTTCTGTCTAGCACAGCATCATAAATGTGAGGAGGCTTAATGTGGAATTTATGGCTTGTCTTGTCTGGTTTGTTGGGGGGGTGTTGTAGGGATTTTTCTGAAAAATCAATTTTTGGAAAAGTAAGCGGTTGGATATGATAGTCCTCAGCTCCGTCAAACCTCAGAGAGTCTTGAGGTCCTAGACACAGAGTTTTACAACTCCAGACTGATGTGCCTTTGAGGCCTTTAGGAAGGCAGTTCAAGTTTTATTCTTAAGGAGAACAATATTCTATGTATCTGTTTTCCTACCTGTTTATGCACTGGACCTAAAAGATGCCAAGTATCTACTGTTCCATAGGAATTCTGTGGAAGTTCTGAACGTTCAGAAGTGTGCACAGTTGGCACTTCAGTGTTGTCGCATGGGAGAGCTGGGTCAGGAGAGCAGTGCTGCCTGTGCTCCCTCATTTGTATTTATCAACTGCAGAGAAACTTAACTGCTGAGCACAGAGTCCTCTAGAGCATTAAGACAAAAGATATCTCAGAACGACAGGGCAGATCACTAATCATAAAGTTATTTATAGCAGGTTTTTTTCCTGCTGCTGCTTACTTTTCCAGTGCTGGAGTAACTGAGAAATTTTTTTTAGTTTAAAAGCTGTGACGCTGTACACTTTGATGCAAACCTAAATCTTGAAACAAAAATGTTGAGGACAAATAAAAAGCCAGTGGCTGTGCAGAGTAAGATTTCATGGATTCATTCCAACCCAAGTCAGTAAATGAATGTGTCAGAGGCCATGCCGTGCTGCAAGGAGGTAACAGGTTAGGTCTGGGATTCCGAATTGCGTTTTTGTGGAGCTGATAAAGCCACACAGCTCTGTATCAACTCCTGTTCACTTGCCCTCTCAGCACTGGCACTCCTGGGAACAAACCAAGTGTGTCTGCTCCCATTTTAAAGCAAACTCAGAGTTGCCTTTGGTAGAACTCTAATGGAATTGGAAAGGAGGCTGAAAAATAATTTTCCATTCATATAAAAAGTGAGGGTTTGTGGTGCAAAATGTTCCTCTTGTCTCTTGTCCTTTCTCACTGCCTTCGTGTAAGGTCATAGAAATGCTGAAAATTGTAATCCTGAAAATACTCTAAAAACAACACTAAAAGATACCCAGGTTTGTGACATAACCTGGCTGAAATTTAAGCCAACTATGAAAAACATCACTTTACATCAGGAAAGTGCTTCATCTTACTGGCTGAGTAGGCTTCTAGAAGGTGCTAGATGCTTGGTTCTGCACCAGTTGCTCAGAAATATTTACAGACACTGGGATAGCCAGGAAAGGACTAACAAATAAAAAAAGAAAGGCTGAAGAATTTGATAAGTAACGATGACCAAAGAGGAAAGCAATAGGCTGCAGATGACTGCAGGGTATAAAGAGTGAGGTTGGATAGAAATACTTAATGTAAGGCACAGTGATATTGAAGTGGAGACTGAATAGCCAGTAAGAGAGGCAGAACAGAGGTTAATATCCAAGAGGAAGTGAAAGGATTGTGTAAGTCTTTAAAAACTGGATTTAGCAAATATGCTACAGGAAGAAATAGAATGTTGGCAGTGAATTTCTGCTAAGATACACTCAATCTATTACAGTGTAATCCAATGCAGAGCTCAGTTTGGATTCCTGTGTGTCAGTTTGAGTCTGGAAGCGTAGAATTTGGCCAGCTGGGATGTTTACCTACATAGATCTAGTTTCTGTAATCTTGTCTTTTAGAAATGCAAACACTTGTACAAACTCAGGAAAAATGTGAGTTAACATGTCAAACAAAATCCTCCCCCCGTGTTTTTCTTATTAATGCTCCATGATTCACTAAATTCTTGAGTTCTTTTCCTGCTGAATTGTATCCCATAGACTGGGTACTGTGGAGGAGTCAATGAAACTGCCTGCATATTTATTAACTTGAAGGAAGTTCTTATCATGTCTTCTTTGTATTGACTACATATAATCCTGAAGGTATGGCTTGAGAAAGAGAGTTCTATCTGCTGTTTTATTGAAGCTTGTCTTGCTTGCCTTCTCTTTTTCTGTCATTTCTTTGATACTAGTGCTGATGTAGCAGGGGAATTTCATGCAGCAACTTCAGAACTACTCATAAAAAGAAGGAAAGAGTATAAATGTTTGTGACCCTTAGCTGGTGAGCAAGCTGAAGCCTGAATTCCCAGCTGTTTCTGACATGGAGCTTTCGGGCAGAAAGAGAAAATGAAAATGGTTTTGGTCAAACATTTCTCTTTTTTTCTGTTAATAAAGGTGCAACACAGAGAAAATGAGGGTTTTGGTGTGCCTCAGGTCACCACAAACACAGGGACAAAGACAGACAGGTATTTTTAATCAGATACAGTTTTAAGAGAATTATAGGAGTCTTTTTGGCTCTGTTAGGAATAAAAACAACTAAAACGTTTGTGAATGGTTTGTGTCAGAGGTTGTGTTGCCCAGCCATGGAGCAGGCAGTTTATTTAACGTGCCAGGGATGTGGTAACTCTGTTTTGTGCTTTACTACACAGAGAGAACAGCCGGCTCTGTTGTGGTTGTTATATAAATTAGAGGGTTTGAGTCTTCATTTATTTGCACTTCATTTGTTCTCTAATATATAAAACTAAGCATGAATACAAATATTGTGCTTGTCTAGAAGCTTTAGGCTTGCTAGGGTTAAGAGAGTGCAAGTTGAGCAAACAAACCTCAAAGTGTTTCTCTTTGGTACCAACATTTTAGACATAGCTTGTAGTGTCCAATGTTTCTTTCAGGCTACTTAAACAGCAGCTTGTTATACCTTGGTTTGTGGACTTGAGTTTTCTTTAGCTTATGTAAGAGATTTATATTTTAATTGTGATCACTGTAATCACTTTCTAAATGCTGAAAAAAAATTGTTAAGAAATTTGAATGCTTTGAATTCTGTGTCCTCTGATAAAAATAGAAAAATACCACCTGCTATGGAGCTGTGATCGTCTATATAATGATGTAGACAAACTTCATCTTATTTATTTAAAATGCTTCTGAGCAGGAAGCACAGGCTTCAGGGCTTATGGGTTCAGGTGAGTCTTAGTGTATCCAGGCTCGGGCACTGAGGTCCAGAGAGCACTGGCACTGCAGGAAAGACATAACACTGAAGGGGTTTTTTTGAAAGCCCTATTGGCAGACAGTTGCAGTTTGATATATATGACACTGACACTATGTTTTTACTTTCATTTCCTAAAGAAATTGTATGTTCTTGACGTCCCTGTTTGCTTTTGTCAGTCCAGCAGTTAAACTGAAAGAGGGAAGATTTAGTTTGGCTATAGGGAAGCAATTTTGTCACAGTGAGAGTGGTGAGGCACTGGAACAGGTTGCCCAGAGAAGTCACGGATGCCTCACTAGTGGAGGTGTTCAAGGTTGGACTGGGCTTTGAGCAACCAGTGCTGATGTCCCTGTCCATAGCAGGGGCACTGGACTTAGATGATCTTTAAAGTCCATTCTGTGATGGCTTGAATTAGTGATGCTTGAACCTACTGGCTAGTCATAGTCCACTGTGACTGGGCAGTTTTCAAAGACGGTTAAATTCTTGCTGGTGTCGTGGAGTTCAGCATGAGTAACACGTGTATGCAAAGCAGTGCCTGCGCTGAAACTAAGGTTTCAGAGTGAGCTCTGCACTTACCCTGCACTTTGACTTGCACCTGGCTAATCTATGTGCCAGGAGCTGGGGATACCACTTACTGTCCCTTTTCATTTAACAGGGGGTGTGGGGCAGAGCAGGAAGGGAAGGAGGTGCTGTGGAAACCTTATGGGGAGCGTAGGTCTTAGGCATCAGTGTGAAAGGGGGTGCAGGCTATTGCAGTGTGGAAGTAGCAGTTCGGGAAGCATATCTATAGGGAACTAGGTTCTAAGGAACAAATTTCTTGCTTTGTATGCAGACTGTGGGTTTAAAAATAAACCTGAAATTTAAAGAGCATCTCTAAAATGCTGGCATTTTGGACAGAGGAGTGTAGCCACTGTCAAACTCCTCAGAGTGGCAGAGATGTAGTGACCCAACTGCAGCTTCCTATGCATTCAGCTGAGGCCACCACGGTCTCTGCTGCTGAGAGATTAGGCCTAGAAATCCTTCCAGTGTTGAATATCCTAGATAATTCCAGCTTTCAGTGTCTGTACAGAGCCATGCATTGCCAACAGTGGGGTAAAATGGCCTAAGCAGCAGGGCCAGGCAGTGTGCAGTGGGTAACAGAAGCTCATGGAAAGCCCATGCAGCAGCGGACTGTCTTACTTGGAGAGCAGCCCTTGTCCTCCAGCCAGACTCTGCTTGCTGAGCATTTTGCCTGTAGTGAAAGCTAAAGCTGGAGCTAACTTGTGAGGAAACATATAATAAGAAGCAAACATGGTGGTGTTAATGAATATGGTACTAGGAGCTTGGATTATACTCCGGTTCTTCCTGACTATAACCTGTATGTACAGATGTACTGAACAGCCATGCTGTTGCTCTGACTTCTATCACAAAATGCCGTGCATATTCCCAAACAAGACCTGACACTGTGAAAGTCTGAGTTGCCTAATGAGTGGGTGCAGATGTATAAATGCTTTGCATCCAAGGTTATTGCTTGAAGCTGAGTTTTTAGGTCTAACATTTACTGGTAGCTAGACAAGCATCTGCATGAACAACTGACAATTCATCTGCTGCTGAGGGGATGCAGTGAAGATGAGCCAGACTAAGCAGGCATGGCAGAGCGGCCCAGAAGTGAACTGGAACAAGGTCTCAATTTCTCTGGTACGCTGAGAGCTGGCCCATCATTCCTGGAGCCAAGGTGGCTATGTCAGGACTGTGACTTTGCAGTACCTGCATGCTTGCATTCTGGCTAACAAACCTCCCTTTTTCCCATACTGGCTCATCAGCTATCGCCAGGTCACAGCTTCACTGGATAAATACGAAGAGGTGTTAAATGCATTTTAGTCTCACTTAATTTTTACTTTGAATTTGAGAACTCTCTTCTTCATACTTGGTGTTTCACGAGCAGATAAAGTGTTAGTCAAAAATGCAGGAACCAACAAGTTTCCTGTTGAATCCTGCCTGACCAAAACCCAGGGAAAAATACCATATGCAGCGGTGGGGTGTTTATTAGTTCTGTTTCAGTTGGTCTGGATTTTTTTTGACCTTTAATTAAAAGAATTGCAGGGTTTCATTTCTGTTAACTGCAGAGTAATGAGCTCATTTAGCTATTTAGTAATAGTAACCTCTTTGGTCAAAGTACAGTTTAATTAAGAGCTAATAATGCAGAATTTCATATAGAATCCTGAAAACAGCATGCTAATTACTTTATTAAATAGTACTGGCACCAAGTATTTAAAACCTTGAACTTACCTTGCCATAATTAGCTTATTCTCATTAGCTGCTATCTCAGCCTCCAAGAAGCAAGAAGCTGGTGCAGGAAGTTAGAAGCATTTCTTAAATCTCTCAGTTGTACAAATTGTTTACCTAGATGAAAGAGCCTAATTACTTGAAAATGTATAATTGGACCATCATCAAGATCATTATTATATGTGATTAAAAAACCCTCCAAAGACAGACTCAGTAACATTAAAACAGTGTGTTCTGATAAAAAAACCCACTTTTGCTCCAAGTAATTAAAGACAATGTTTTCCAAACTGGCTACTTATATTTTTAGTATTTGTTAGTGGGCCTCAGATTCAGAAACTTAATTTACAGTATCTGTGCACATAAAGTTGTGGCTCCTGATTTTTTTGCAAGTCAGATCCTCTGCATCCTATATTGGACACAAAAAGCACAAGTTGTGCATAGTTGGGCTCCAGCCTGGTACCTCAGCTTGTTGATACTTGAAGAGAAGCTGGGTTATCCAGTTAATGGTGCTTATTAAATTTATTGGAAAGACTCACATTGACTTCTTCGCCTGGTGAGTACGGGCCTCGATGTTATAAGAAGTCAGGTGAGATACTTGAGTGAATGGATCTGGCAAACATTTCAAATTGATCCAGGCATTCAGTGGTAGCTTTGTCTGTCCTGCACATCAGTGTGTTGGGCTCCAAGGCACCCCTGTTGATAATGTAAAAACACAATTGCTGCAGGTAGAATCTAGCTGTCAGTAAACTACAATTATTTTTAAGTAGCTGAAACCAGGTACTTTTGTTTTGTCTCCAGTGAATTTTTGCACACACTTTGTCTTGAGTTCTACCATGGTTCGTGCCCCTTTGTAAACAGGCATCCTATTGGCATGTGGTATTCTTAAATCTTTCAGAGGACTTGGTAAACTTATCAAAATCCTTGTTATTAATTGAAAGAATAATTTTTTTTTTGAAGCTACTGTATCTTAATAAATAGATCTCCCCACCCCATTTAATTTTGTTAAACATAGTAGCAGGAATAGCTGTCGTCAGCTCACATGGAATCTGGTGTTTTGCAAACCAGATAACGGTCAGCAGTTTAGCTTTCCCATCACTGTTTTATCAGTCTTTCTGGGTTTGCTGGGTTGGGCCCTGTTGGACACCTTGCTTCCACCCAACTGCAGAGCGTTGTCCTTGCCTCACTCGCAGTTTAGAGTCAATTTATAATTTATGGTCTCTGTCAGCTAAACGCTTTGCTGAAAAACGTTGTCGTCTTTTGCCCTCTCTGTAGTGTCAGCTTTGTTAAGAGAGTGCACAGTCAAAGAAAATGTAAGCGTTCTTCTCCTTTTGTCTGAAGGATATTTTAAATATTTTTTTCAGGTACACCTAGTATACCCAAATCAATTCTTTCTCCTGCATAGATTAAATGTTTATGATAATGGATGTCAAAATGCTAATCTTAGAAATCTAGAAAGAATAGACATTGAATTTTAATGATGTTCCTAAATGCATAATTTATCATGAGGGAAATATTTTTTCCTCAGAAGCCAAATAGTCTGTCTATTAAAATAATGATTCTAGCCGCTTGGGATGGACTTTCAGTGAGGTTATGTCCTGTTTCTTCTTGCCACTCTGCCTCTGATCGCTCCAGATTCTTGCCCACTGCCTTCCCCTCCCCGATGGCTGCCTCACCTTGAACAGCTGCCATCACCACCTCTGTGCTTCTCGCTCTCAGACCCCTTACAACATTTCTCGTGGATCCCCACTGCTCCCTACCCTCATCTTTCCCTTCCCTAGGCAGGGTGTCCCTCCTCCTCCTTTTTCTGCCATCAGCTTCAGCAGCGCCAGTGCAAACCTCTGGCCTCTGTTCTGTACCACACTGTGCCATGTATTTCCTCTGATGTTGGACACCTTGCTAGTGCCTCTAAGCTTAGGGACTCATATATAAAACACAACAAAACAGATCTATACTGAATTTTGAAGAGAAGCACAATGCTCTAAAAATCATCATTTTTATAGGCATCATAAATGCAAACCTCAGTCACACGTATGCTGTGTTCCTCAATTCTTTTTTCCATTCCCTCCCAAACCTCTTTTTTGTTTTCTTAACCGCTATATTAAGAAATCCACTTGGAAGTTAAAATGGCGTTAGTTCCCTTTCATCCCTCCCTTGCAAGGTTTAAACTAAAGAGGAAAATGGTACAGAAAATAAAAGCTGCTTCTGGATAACAGCTCCCATAAAAAGGGGCTTGTGAGTTTAACTTGTGTGCTTTCACATGACACTGTCTATGAATGTGTTTTGCCTTTTCAGAAGACCCTTGCATGTATTAAAGAGCCAGTGTGGCATTAGACGTTTTCCTCAGAAGCAAAGTCATTCCCAATTTAATGGCTCCTTTGATGGTATTGTTAAGTGAAATAGTAAAGCAAGTGTCGAGAGATGAAATCTGCTTCTGGGGGAAAAAGGAGGCAGAGATATGCTTTTTGGGAAATTACGAAGCTGACCTTGCTTCTCTTGCTGAAATGAAAGCATATCCTGATTTGAAGTTTAAGGTATTAATGCTGCAGCATTGTGAGGTTATGTCTGTGTGCTTGCCAACTTAGATAACATCTATGTGATTACAAGCAAAATTAACAATGTTTTGAACTATTTTGCTTTTCAAGTGACATAGTTCTTTAGCAACTCTTGGCAGGAAAATAGACATAAATATGTCAGCGTGACAACAGAAAGAAGTTGTAGTTCCTCTTTGGGGAGACAAGAGTTCACCAGAGCGTTCTTGATTTATTTGTTGATCAGCCAAGACGTTTGGGTCTGAATATTTTTGTTGACATTGGAGAAATTACTACTGTCTGTTTACTGAAGACAAGTTGACACTTGTGACTTCTCTGTGACAGGCTATAAAGTGAAGGTTTGTGAGGAGATCTTTTGAGGACAGGATGTTTTCCTGGCTATGGAAATGGTAAGGGAGTTCGGCGATATGAGTTTTGTCCTCAGCTTTACTGTCAATTTAGTTGAGCAAGAGCTTTTGACAGCCAAAGGCCATCTATGCCTCTGTTTGTCCTGTCTGTAACATGAGAAAAATGAAACTTTTTCACTGAGTCACAGAATGGTTGGGGTGTGAGGGAACCTCTGTAGCTCACCCAGTCTAGCCTCCCTGCTAAAGCAGGTTCACCTCAAGCAGGTTGCACAGGAACACGTCCAGGCTGATTTTGAACATCTCCAGTGAAGGAGACTCCACAACCTCCCTGGGCAGCTGTTCCAGTGCTCCCTCAATTTCGCAGGAAAGAATTTTTTCCTCATGTTCAGGTGGAACTCCTTGTGTTCCAGTTTGTACCTTGGCTTCTTGTCCTGTAACTGGGCACTGTCAAGAGGAGTTTGGTGCCATCCTCTTGACATCTGCCTTCCAGGTGCGTATAAGGATTGCTAAGTTCCCCTTTCTGTCTTCTCTTCTCTAGGCTGCGCAGACCAAGCTCACTTAGGAGAGATGCTTCCTTTTCAAACAAAGTTGATATTTCTGAATGAAAAGGGATAAAAAGAGCTAAACGTTGTTGTCAAGAAAGAAAGAGGCCATCTATACAAAGGCAGGAATTTTCATACGTTTCCATTGGGTGAATATTTTAATTAAAGAATAATTCTTATGGTTCCTTCTAGTCCATTTGTGATCTTAGAGTCTGTTTTCTCTTAAGTTCTCAGTCAGTTGAGATCCCATTGGCAATTACAGCAGCTTATATTTGCTGAGAGCTTTCATCAGAAATTAAATAGGAATAACTTCAATGGGATGAAGGTGATTAATCATCTGAGATTAAAATCTGGCTTTATTTATAGCATATATGATTGCTTATATTCTTTTCATCATCCTGTAACCTTGTTGAATGCAGGGATTGAAAGACCTCTGTTGTTTTGTTGTCGTGATAGCATTTGTCGTTCCTTGGACTGTAACAGTCCCTTGTTCTGAGATTGTGTTGGACTGTTGGAGAAGAAGGGGGCCTTTCATCATACACTGAATTCTTACATTTGATTACTGGAATTTCCTAAACTTGGTATGTGTGAGCTTAGGAGAAGTTGAAAAGGTCTCCGTTGTAGCTATGTACATGAAAGTGATTATACAGCCAGCAATTTATTTTCTTTCTAGCACCAGTGGAAGTATAACATATGTACTAAATAATTATTTGTAAACTCATGAAGGCTTTACTAAACAGTTTTAAAAATACAATATTCAGTACTCATGTATTTATATGACATCTAGTACAGATATCAAGAGGGGCTGTTATAAACCAACCATAAGATATACAGAAAATATCATCACCTTACCTTCAGCACATAAAACAGCATTTTGAAATGAAATTTCAGGCTTTTTATCCCCCTGCTTTTCTCTTTCTGTCTTTCTGATAGAAACTCACAGTAATAGGCCCTGCCATCTGCTACTATATATTTTTCATGAGTTTTAACATTTTGTTTTTAGAACCTGAAAGATGAGTAAAATGTCAAGTCACCCAGAAAATAATCACAGGCACGACAACTAAAATGTTATCTCGGCTTGTCTGTACAAGAAGTGGTTCGCAGCAGGTCTGTGCCCTCCCCGTTTGCAGATGGAGCAGGCGGGCAGGTACTCCATCAGCATTAGCTGGTACATTTTTCAATAGCACCACAAGAATTTAGCAGAAGATCTGTTGATTTTAAGGAACAATGTGGGCAAAAAACCAGTGGCATTGCTTTCAAAGTTTGTTCTGTGGAAGGCAAACTTCAGATTTCTTTTAGAGTTTTGTGTATTTGAGTGTTATTTGAAGTGTCTTCTCATGACTGCTGGCCTAAATAAAATGCAACCACCAGGCAGTCATTGAGGCGAGAAGACGTTATGCACTAGCAAAATTAATTGCCAGCGAAGAAGTAAACTCTGTTGTATGATCATAGAAATGGCTCTTTGCTGCCATTCTCCCTCCTCCCATTTGAAAGGCTTATTTTCCTGCTCTCCTATCAGCTTGGAGCTGCAATGTGCCAGGGAGGTGCAACAAAGGTCTCCTTCCAGGTCCTGTTCCTCTGGCATTTCCAGCTGTTCTTCATTTTCCTTTCTTGTTTTTTGTAGAATCATAGAATTATCGAGTGGTTTGGGTTGAAAGGAAACTCAAAGCCCATGCGGTTCCCCACCCCTGCTGTGAGCAGAGACACCTCACTGGGTCAGGTTGCTCCAAACCTCGTCCATCCTCAAGGATGGGGCATCTGTGACTTCTCTGACAACCTGGGCCAGTGCCTCACTACTCTCACAGAAAAAAATTGCTTCGTAATATTTCATGTCAATCTCCTGTCTTTCATCTTGAAACTGTTCCCCCTCATCCTGTCCCTGCACTCCCTGATAAAGAGCCCCTCCTCAGCTTTT
>WAAB01001938.1:235886-251068 GCA_013389865.1 Piaya cayana
CCTCACCTCTTCCACAATGAGTCGTCACTGGTGGAGCAGATGATCCTTAACAAAAAATTTGCCTTGGTGAGTTATATTTTTACATTTCATATTGAATTTAGGTATTAAAAAAGCATTATTCCTGTTTTGTTGGAAAATTAATCCAGTATAAATAAAAATTCTTCTATTTCAATATTTTCGTAAAATAAAATTTTGTCCCAATAACCTGTCATTTAGATTAGAAAAAAAAACAGTTTCCTGAAAGAAGAAATATTCCATCACATGTCAAATGAGTTCATGAAAACGCTGCATGTTAGGATTAATGAAGCGTGCCATGTTTTCTAAGATGCTTTTCTGTAGTGATACCTAATAACATCGTATATATTCCCTTTGGATCATCATTATTAAAACTTGTTTTGAAAAGCGTTGCCTTTACTNCACGTGCACATGAGGACAGTGTTGTACCATGTGTTCAAGATGCCATGAAAATGGGGCTCTCAGCCTTTCGCTTGGCCGTAATTACTTCAGGAAAAGAAATTGGTAATGGGAAGCATTTCAAATCCTCAGTACTATAAATGGTCACATTTTATTGTGCTAGTTCCTTCCTTATATATTCAAACATTTTTAAGAACATAAACATAAAGAGACTTTACTTCAGAGATATTCTTTTTTTTTTTAAATTCTTTTTGCAGGGACTGAGGAGGAAGATGAAGGCGACGACTTGCTGTTGAGATCTGTGGATGAGTTTTGGTGGTTTCCCCATATGTGGAGTCACATGCAGCCTCACCTCTTCCACAATGAGTCGTCACTGGTGGAGCAGATGATCCTTAACAAAAAATTTGCCTTAGTGAGTTATATTTTTATATTTCATATTGAATTTAGGTATTAAAAAAGCATTATTCCTGTTTTGTTGGAAAATTAATCCAGTATAAATAAAAATTCTTCTATTTCAATATTTTTGTAAAATAAAATTTTGTCCCAATAACCTGTCATTTAGATTACAAAAACCACAGTTTCCTGAAAGAAGTATTCCATCACAACATGTCAAATGAGTTCATGAAAACGCTGCATGTTAGGATTAATGAAGCGTGCCATGTTTTCTAAGATGCTTTTCTGTGGTGATACCTAATAACATCGTATATATTCCCTTTGGATCATCATTATTAAAACTTGTTTTGAAAAGCGTTGCCTTTACTAATTATTTATTCACAGCCAAGCTCTGAAAAAAAATGTTTTGGTGAGAATATTAAAAAATATAAAACCCGATCTTAAGTCTGAGGATATTAGAGAAGCAAACAGCTTTTCTCTACAGCTTATTTCTTACAATGAAGCCAACCTAAACTGCCATTTGTAGTACATGGTATTCATCTGAAGAAATGGTCCAATTTAAAGAAGTGTAATATCAAAATACCTCAGCAAACACAACTTGTTTGCTGGAATACATCTGCTGCTTTTTCAAAATACACCGGCTGCTCTTTAGCTGGCAGGTAATTACTTTGTTCCTTCAAAGAGCAAAAGGATTTGAAATGCCAGAAGAAAAAAGAGTGCGCTTATGGTCATGTGTCAGTGAGTGCAGGAGGGAAGGTATAGACCCAGAATATCAAGCAATTAACATTAGTATTTGAAAAATTTACTTTTGAGTAATTAAGTTATATGCTTTCTTTTGAGCAATGATTTTACCAAGTTTACCATAAACTGTAGTTGTATGGAGTACAAGACAGCTCAACTTTGCTGTTTCCTTCAAGGAAAACATTTCAGTAGAAGTTAGAACCATGAAACCCTCAAAATCCCCTGTCCAAAATTCCCTTTTTTCTGTCATTCTGTGTAGTGTCGCAGGCTCCACTTGAAATTAGATCAGTTGTTGTAGTTCTGCTGTGACCTAAGACCATGCTCTGGGATTAGCCTTAAGTATGTAACCATTCAAGTATGTTATTAGAATAATTCATATTCAACCCTGGTTAAGGTAACTTCATCAGTTTCTATTTTCATCATTTTTGGCAATGCTTTTAATACTTACAGATACCTTATATTAAATGTTTTTCAAGTGTGAAGCTCTGTATAGGCATATAGACATGAAGCTGCCCATGTTTCATTTGCCTAAAGCACTTAAATTAATAACAAAGATAAGTATCCTGCTTTTTGAAAGAGGCTAAAATTGCTGATGCTTCGTGCATTATCAAACCGAATGTGTATATTGTGTGTGAAATGTGCAGCTTGGGAATTACTGTCAGTAAGAAATAATGGAGACACTAATATATTGAAGATGATAGGCTCATAATTAGAATGAAAGATTTTAATTACAAATTTATTACTGCGTATTGTAAAACTTGAGGGTAAAATCCTTAAGAATCAGACACTTGTGTATAGCTGAATGAAGGAGATTAAATGGGACATTAGAGAATGCAATTTCTTACGTGTTCCATATAGATTTTTCTTTCTGATGCTTATGCATGCTTAAGGGAAGTGAAACAGATAAAAGGGAGAGGAATTGAAATATCTGTGATGGAATTAAGTAGCGGAAAGCTGTGTAACTGCTGGCGTATCCATTCTTTATCTCCCCGTGAAGTAAAACCAATAGGGTAGATCTTACTCATTCCTGCTTTGGCAGATGACACATGGTGCACCCAGCTGTAAACCAGCAGGTGACGCGCTCCATGGGTGCAGCTGATGGGGCGTTTGGAGCTTTCCCAGGAGCGGAACAACCTTCTGAGAGCTCCAAAAGCTGCACCAGTGTCAGGGTGGTAAAATCTTATGCCTCGTCATGCGTGCCATAAATTGTTGAAGGGAAATAATAATCTCACTCATTTTTTTAAATACAGAAAAATTAGTGTTCTCAGCTGTAAACCATACTAGTCTGTTACACAGGCTGTTCTGCTGGGTTTAAAATAGCCCTATAATGAGGAAAAATGGTTAAGCTGTTTTTATAATATGGTCTTATGTTTTGAGTGGACTGTAGGGGAAATGCAGTGACTTTCTGAGAAATTCAGCTAACAATCCAAGTAATTGTGTAGGGACACGTAGTAGAAATCACATTTTTGTTAGTATAAGTGCCAAATGCTACCTGTTGTGTTGAATACGTGCCAGTATTTTTCTCTCTGAATTCTTAGTTTGTGAGCAAACTACTTACAAGACCTAGAAAGAATGCAGCTTTCTGTCTAATGCAGATTGAAGAAATCAATGTAAAATAGATCTATGTAACTCTTCCCTACACACGCATAAAAATATTTTTTAAAAAGGCTTTTGTATTAAAATCCTGCTTTTCATCTTCACCATGCTGCCTTCCACCTCCCTTATGCATCAGCATATTTTGATATCACCATTATTTTCATTTCAGACCTCTTCTTGATCTCTCACAAAAAAAGGATTTGAGAAATGCCAAAACATCAAGTTTCTTAAATTTTTTTAAGCAATCCCTGTTCTCTTATGTTTTAGGAACATGGTATTCCAACTGATTTGGGCTATGCAGTTGCTCCACACCATTCTGGAGTCTATCCAGTACACGTTCAACTTTATGATGCCTGGAAGAAGGTCTGGAATATCAGAGTTACCAGCACAGAAGAATACCCACACCTGAAGCCTGCACGGTATCGACGAGGCTTCATCCACAAAAACATCATGGTGAGTCGTATTTATGATGTTTGTATTGCAACCCCTCTACCGTTTATGAACAGTGTATTTTTAAGAGGAAAAGCACAGTAATCCCGAAAGTTCACATTGTGAGAAGCACATATTGCTATGCATAAGTAGCAGGATATATTTGACAGTATCTTGTTAATTAAAATCAGTCTGTTGCTGACGATGTTACTGCTGATGAAGGTGGCCTCCAGGCACCCCACTGCTAACAGTTAACAGGCTGTTAACTGTTCTGCTCCTACTGTTAATACTGGTTCAGAGATCTCAAAGAAGTAGTCAATTTTGCATCTTTTAACAGAATATTATGGGTTAGATTGTTAGCAGGTTTTAAATTTGCATAGCACCATTAACTGCAAAAGAGTTTTGCCAGTTTACACCATCTGAGAATCTGAGTCTTCGTGCATAAATATTTTTTCTTCCATTTCAGTGATGTGCAGTCACTCTCATTTTGCTCCCTGATGTACAGAAACTTGAGCACATGCTTTGCACTGTGGTTTTGGGTCCAGTCTGTCAGTCTGGATGTCACTCAGAAATTTAGAGGAGGAGAAGACACATGAACCCACGCCATGCACCCCCTCCAGGCTTTGAAACCCCTCTGTTGAGGCACCTACAAGTCAAATCACACCATTTTTGTGTGTGACATGATGCACAACGTTGTTAGCTCTCAGCAGTGTTTGCCAAGAGGGGTTATACACAACTGACATGGAAGGCGTTATGCCAATACCATCTGGTCACTGGGACGTAGGCTCCTTCTGATTCACATATTGCCGTTATTATCTCAGAAGTGTTTCAAAACAACTTTCCAAAATACTTGGTGATTTGTTCTGGAGTAACTTTCTTTCAAGCATATAGGGGAGTGGTGTACGGGAAAGTGTTTACTGTGTTGTACCTCTGACTGCAACAGCAGTTTTGGAGGTTCAGGTGCCTTAGCACACAACGGCCACTTAACTTATAACAAGGTTCTGGTATAACCCTCAAGTTTCCATGGTTACCTCTTTTCTAAGCATAATAATAATATTTTAAAGTTCTGATCTATTTTTGGATGAAGAAAACTAAAATGGTCTCCAGACATCCAGAAAAAAAAATTGACACCTTACAGAGTTGAGCTACAGTTTGTTCTAAAAGCAAAAGCTGCATGTAAAATAATGGGTCTGTGGTTATGCTCAGGGGGCATGAAGCATTTGAGGAAGACTGATCGACTCTCAGAATCCCCCAGAATCTCTCTCATCAGTTTTTGTAAAAACATGTCATTTGAAGACACAGAATGAGATGCAACACAAGGACATTGGGGCCAAAGATGTATTTCTAAAAACAGTCATATGAAACCACCTCTTTTGGGAGTCCTGAGCTTTCAGTTCTCCAGGGCAAATGCATTAATATTTTACATCTGCAGGCTTATAGTGATGAATACACTCAGTAATAAAATCATTGTGTAAGATTTGCCAGAGCATTTCCCATCCAGTACAGCTTCATTCCCTGCCTCTGCAAAGAATTGTTCTCATATTTCATCAGTGAAACCCAAAGATTTTAAAAAGCCTATGCAAGTTTATAGCAAACGTATAAATTCCATACGATTTCTGACAACAGAGAATTTACGATCTGTGGTTGCAGTATCCTGTACATTACAAACAAGATGTTAGGAAATGAAACTATAAGAAACAGAGAGTATCTACAAAACCAGAGTCTATGTTGAGTAAGGTATTTGTATGCTTTAAAAGTTTAGGCTACCATGCAACAAATATTCAAAATTGAACAAAAATATTTGAGAACAGTAACAGTTTAATAATTACACATCAACATCAATACTCAGCTGTTGATCTTCCTTTAAAAAATATACATAATTGAAATGCTTCCAAATAAATTACTTTCTGAAGTTGATAGAAAATATTTTCGAGTTCCTCTGGAAAACATAACTGCATTTGTTAATTCTTCCTATTCTAGAGACTTGTTCTGTGCATGTTTTTAAAAATACTTTCATTTATGTCACTTGTTACTCCACCTGGTCTAACAAAATTAGCGTAGTTGAATGAAAAGCAGATCAATCTTATAATGTGGGTACTGCCAGCAAAATTCATCGTGTGTCAGTGTACAGCTAAGCCAAAAAACAATTGACTTTCAAATTCCAGTTTAAATTTACCACAAAGCCATCGTTCAAATAAGAAGTGGAACTGATTAATATAAGATAGACTGATTATACTGCAGATTATGTTTCTAATTATTTTTAAATGTTAGATATAGTTGATGGCCAGACTTCAAAATCTTGGCTTTAGGGTAGGCGATACAGATAAAACGAGTTTGAGGAGGTTACTGAGTGGTAACTTAACTGATGGAGTTCGATCTCCACTTTTGAAAAAAACATGATGAATTTTTGGACATCTGGATTTCACTGATGATAAAAATGTTATTTCTTTCAGTAAGCGCTATTTATTGACTTGCCAGTGTATTAATTCAACTTGATTGTTATTGGCTTCTGGCAAAGTAGTCATGCCAAATCCACCCAGCAGTTCTGACAAAGGAGCATTATCAGTTATGTGTTATTTACCTGCCATTTGTTATCTCATTAAGGAAGATAAACATTTTTGTTTTGTGAATTTCTCTTGAATCCTTTTCTTTTTTTTTTTTTTTTAATAATAAATTCAGGTGCTTCCTAGGCAAACTTGTGGCTTATTCACCCACACCATTTTCTATAAAGAGTATCCCGGTGGCCCAAAAGAACTAGACAAAAGTATTCAAGGAGGAGAGTTGTTCTTCACAGTGGTTCTCAATCCAGTAAGTACAGTGTGATTTTGAAATGACTTCAAAAAAAACTGGTTTAGAAGTTACTGAATGCTTCAAGGCTCATCAGTTATTAGCAGGTGGTAATGAGTAGCCACAATGAGCTCTTCTGCTTTTTCATTTAACTTAAGCTCTAATATTACCTATGTTCTGTTAGTGGTGCAAAGATGATGTCTGCTTTTATGACAACTGTTTTGTTAGTAATGCAGAATGAGCAACGTTTCTTGTTCCTCTGTATTTCTTCACAAGATAAAAACCTTGAGATTTAGTTTTTTAAAAAATTCAAGCATTAAGAACTGATCTTACTATGAGACGAATACATCAGGTGAAGTCAGTTTCCTACTGTGCCAAATTCATCATCGGCAGTGTGGGGAACACTCAGTGGTTTGAGAAAGTTGCAAGCAAGAAGTGCTTGTGCTTAAATCTGTGTTGAGAATTTTCAGTTGTTGATTTGTAATAACTTTAAAAAAAAAGACCTAGGCAAATGAACAATATAGTTAATACATCAGCTTAACCTTTAATTCGTCTTAAATGGAAGAATAAACAACAAATGAGGCTATGAAACTATGAAATACTAACTGAAGAGAACGATATAGTACCTCAGAGTGGCACAGGATTAGGTCATTACATCAAAACTGACCTTCTAGACAAGCTTTTAGGATAGTTTTTCATCTGAAGTCCAAACAAAACATAAATACAAGTTAACTGTTTTATACAAATATAGTCACTAGGACTCTCTTATTCAGAGGACCAAAGGGAAGAAAACATATTTTTATTTGGAATAAATAATAGGCTAAATATTTTTGCCCTTTTTAATTCACCCATTATTTAACGTAAATCCAAAGGAAAAAGCTTCTGTCAGCTACTTCAGCAATGTATATTCAGGTCTCTTTCAAGCCTGAAATTCTTCTTTGGTTCTTTGAGAGCAGTTACTGTGTTTTGTTCCCCTTTTTCACATTCACATAGCAGAATTAAGAAATAAAAACCTCACTTCCTCAGCACACATCTGGTCTTCCTTCTAGAGGATGGCAGTAGTCCCAGTCCTAACTTAGATGGTATATATCATGTCAGGCACAGCATGTTAGCAAAGGTGAGAACTGGAAAATTCCTTGAATGGAGGGTATTGGTACCATAGCAGTGCTTTGGCAATATATGGATTTTAATTTAGAGTTATAGGAAGACACGTAGTAACATTTTGCGTATATTCCGTGTTGAAACACAGCCACAACTCAGCCAAAAACTCTCTCACCACCTTACAACAGCAAAATTTGACACGGTTGCTTGAGGCATGAGCCTTTTGAATTAAAAGAATGAAGAGAGTGGAGGGGAAGACAAGCTAAGCAGTGATCATGATTATTGGTGTTAATGCTAGAAGTTTGATCGTGCCTGCCTAACATTGAATGTGAATACAGTAATGTCTTCATATATATATATATTACAATTACAACCTTGATTTATGCACTGCACTGCACTGTAGACTGCATGATCACCTAGTTCTGGGAAATACAATGTCCACAAAACAGCACAAGCTAAAAGAACAGGCATTAAATGCACCAGTTTCAGTTCAACTGTAAATTAATATCAGACCAAAACCTGCCCAAGACAAATTGTTGCAATCCTTTTAAGAAGTGCCTTTGAAAAGATGATGTGCCTGGTTTTAAATATCCGCTTAATAAAGTTAAAAGCATTAACCTGGCATGTAATCAATTTAGAGATTAGAGTTGGCATCTTTGTGTCTTAAGTATTACATGTATTTATACCATAATTGGCAAATCAGAGTTGGGCCAAGATTAGGCAATAAAATGAAAACAAAGTAGCTGTAGGAATTTTTCTAAGTGGCATTTTGGAGTTTGTAAGTGTTTTCCTGTGTTTTTGTTAAAATTGTTGAGATTCCTTAAAGCAAAACACCCAGCTTTTAAAAGGATGCAAACCTTCTGTTATAAGGCATTTTCTAAATGTTCTTTTTTACTGATGTAAAACTACAAAGAAACACTATTTAGGAATCATTACAGTATCAACTAAATAATATTCTCAACAAAGAGAACATAAGTATTTAGTTTCCAAAATTAAAAATGTGGGTGTAAGTTAAATGTAAATCTTAACAAAGGCCTTCATTACATTTCCTGGTTTCATCTGGATAATGGATTTTTAGTGAATATAGTTTCTGGGGTGTGAGTTGTTATGCTGAGTATTTAGAAACTGTGGTACCTTACACTGAAATAATTGTCCCTAAGAATGAAGCCCAAATTTCCTTTGTGGTTTGGCTCTGTAGTGGTGGTTATTCACAAGAGAGGCTCTGCTTCCTTATTGTGTGCTAGATCAACCGCAGTCTGCAGAATAAACCACCAAAAACCACAGGACCATATGTGCATCTGTAAGCTTTTGACATGAGAACCAGCATTATTGCCCTGTTCCCAGGGCATTGTAGAGTCAGAAGTCCTGCAGGTAAGAAAAGCATCAGGAAATCCTTCTCTGCAAATGATCTCCACTATTTATGTTTTATATGGGAACTAAGAATTGGTTCGTTGCGGTAGCTAATCTTGTGGCTGGCAAGCTGTACTTATGTGGTACGCATTTATCTGCCTGCACTGCTGGTTCGATCGCAAGCTGATGGTGGCTGTAAAGTGATCCTGACAGCTCTACCTGTTGTGTTCATAAGGCATCGAGAATGCTCAAGTGCCACCAAGCTGAAAAAGAGCCCAAGCAATAGTATAAAACCCCATCTACTCTTCCAGTAATATTTTGTATGTCTGTCTTAAGTTAAGGATCTTGCTGAGCACAGCGGCCCTTCGGTGAGATCCTGCTATATCAGGATCTTGCACAAGACGTTTTATGGGGGGAAGAAAGCAAGCAGCTTCAGCAGCTCTCTCTTATTAGTGTACTGGCATTATTTTCCCCACATTATCAGTTGAACGGTTGACTTGGAGGGAAGCTGTAATAACTTGCACCAATTCAGCCAGGGAATTCTGTAGCAAAGCCACAATGAAAACAAGCATAGTGGAGGTCTTTAGTGTTTAGTGTCTTATCAAGTCAGAGAGTGTGCTCTCTTGTTATTTTGCGTTGTTACTGGTTTTCCTAGCACTGTACTAACTTTAAACACTTTAGCAAGTATTCTTCCTGATAAACCTGTTAGAATTTTCAGTGCCTTTAGATTCATCCCTCTCTGTCTGCAGTGTTCAGTGAAGTTCTATGACACATCTCTTAGAATGCTATGGTACTGGTCTCCTAACTATGTCTTGTAAATGATGAAGGAAGTGAGCAATTGGATTTTCAGTGAGGTAGGTACTGTCATCAACTGTGTCACTTCTCAGTTGTGCTAATAAATCTCCATCAGTACTGGCAAGAATGCATCAATAATTCTGAACTGCTCTGAAAATAATTAGACCTAAGAACCAAGCCAAACTAAACATCACTGAACCGAACGTGCTTTTATAAAAACTACCCGAGTATTTATTTCTGTCTGCCACTGTGTATTTTCCTCATCTGCAACTAAGATCGTGCATAACTGTTGCTTCTCTGTGAAAATACATCTGTACTGCTTACTGGTCTCTGCCATAGCTATTGTTTCTGTAGACAGTTGATGTGGAACATGTACAATTAATCAAGCTAATTAAAAACTGAGACCTGAATAGTTCAAAAAGCACTGATATATTAGAGTTTTCAGAGAGCTAACTTACAAATGAGCTGCTTTTAGCTTGCACGCGTTGTAATGGGTTTAAGTACCAAAACTTCATTAACTGAGTAACTAAGGCTACCTACTGCAAGATATTTGTTTGATATATAACAGTACTGTTCAGTAATTAATGGGATCCTGGTAAATCTGACTATCTTGGTGAGCAGACCATACATGTAATGATAACACACATACACAAAGTCTATGCAACCTTTGTCTTTCCAGGAAAACTAAAAATTGTGACTGAACAGCTTTCTGCTGAGGTCAGCGCTGCATATTGCAGCGTTTTCTTTAATGATGTACATGTTCTCCCATGAGAGCAGCTATTAGAGATGAGCTATTAGAGCAGCTATTGTCAGGTGAACACTCGAAACTCACTTACCTGTCCCACGGGGCTGATGGAGGCTGCAGTGTAAGAGGCAAACATCTTGAACAGCTCTTGTTCTCCTTGAGGCTGCATGGGCAGCAACCTAGGCAGACGCAAATGGTGCGTTAGTTTACAAGGTGCTGCACAGACAATAAAAAAATGAGTTCTCTGTTCTGTGAAATAACTTGCTTGTAGTTAAGCCAATTTTAAAAAAGCATTATTGTGAAAAGCACATTATATCCAAGGAACAGAAGAGAAAGGTTTTCTATCTATGAGTTTGTGTATTTAGATTCCTGAATGTACACAAATCTGTAATCTTAATATGGATCTGCACATTTGTGTGAAGTCAGTGGAGTTTTTCCCATTTTCTTCCCATTAGTGGGATAATACATAGGTATAGCCATGTTCCTTATTCTCTAAGGCACTGAAGGAACAGAGCAGAAAATAATGCAGTGTTCTGTACTGAAGTTCTGGAAATCCATGCTGAACAGCAGACGTAGTCTTATGGGCAGAACTGGAAACAGTTGACTGAAGAGGACTAAGAGGAACTGAGGAAAAATTCCAGTTCAGAGAGAAATAAAAAAAAAAATTATCAAGATTTGGTTATATTTGAAGAGAGATGACAAACAGAAGCACATATGAAATTGCATGAAGAAACTAGACAATGAACTCCTGTTACTTGTCTTGAAACAGAAAATCAGAGCCAATTAAATGAAGATGAGAATTTAAATGAGAATTGTATTGAGATCTTCCTCCAAGGTAGTGTTTTTGACATCAAGAACTTACCAGTATTTGAAATACAGAATTAAATTTGATTGGGTATTCGTGCCTGGAGTAGTTGGCAAGATGTGGCTTCCATATAAACTTCCATGCTGTGTGTAACCCCTGAAATCAGGGAAGACTTCGATAGAGAATGTTTTTTCACACATCTCCCAGTTGTAAAGTATCCTGTACTTTCCTCATATTTATCTGGTACCATCTGCTTCTGTAGATATCAAGCTGCAGTAGATAAACAGGCCAAACACAGGAAAAAAACTATTAGTTTTATTCAAACTTACTGCTTTAAATGCAAAGTTCCAATAAGAAAAATAAAATTCCGGATGCAGATCCACATGAAATGGAGAATCTCTTATCTGCTTACTACCTGTTCTTCTGATTTTATTCCAGAAGTTTATTCCAATGTATTAATCTGTTTGGCTTAGTTTTCAAATGGTGCTGTGGAAGATATATTTTGATTCTAAAATCTAACTAATGTAGTAAACCATATTTTTCTCAGTTTAAGACTTCAACATGGTCTAAAATAATATTGTATGCTCCTCTTTTCCAGTAGCATCAGTAAATCTAAGGTGTCTTTGTTTAACTTTGTTGAATGCACGTGAAACTCAGTCCTAAAATATCCTTTGAACAGAATGGAATATACAGATTGAGAACTTTGCTGTTCTACAAGATGAACGTTTAAGGGAAAATGGCTATTTATGCAAACCTTCTATATCTTTTCTGCCCCCAAGAAAAACAAACAGAACAGAATACAGTAATTGCATTACTTGTACTTCCTTACAAAGTGCTATGTGTCTAGATCTAAAGAAAAAGGAAAATACCCTGTGGAGAGGAACTTGGTGAAAGCCTTCAATTGGTTGACAGCCCAACAATAAGACTAATGTGTAGCCAGCTGCGTGTTCTCCATATCGTTACAGCAGCACTGATCAAGAGGAAAGACTGTTAATGGTTTGGGCCCTGTGTCTGATTGATCTTAGAATAATTGTAATCTTTGTGTGCATTCAGTTCTAAGTATTATTTTCCTGTAATTTTTACTTCTCCCAAGTTACAGTGAGTAGAGCTGTTATTAAGCTAATTGACTTGCAGCAAGGGAGAAATTATCTCCTTCAGCACTGAAAATGAGAGGATTTATACAAGCGTCAGCAGAACCTACTGTATCTTAATGTGACCCTGAACAGGAAGAATACTCAGGCTTTGAGACTACAGAGGAAGATACAGAAACAAAGGCATTTGGGCTCAAATCTTCCCTTTCTGTCTGTCCCGCTTGGCACGACCTCGTAGTTAATTGCACTGAGTGAGAGAGGCAGGAAAGGTGGCAAATGTACTTGAGGAGCGCACTGATGTGCCAGCAGGTTCCTGAGCTCTGATGCTTCGGCTCATCGTAGGCATCCCATAGTAGCACCATTGGGAGCACAGCCTGGCCTCTCCTGTGGGTTCAGTTCACGGGCAAGTGAGAAAGGCAACAGTTTCATCTCTGTCCTTCTGTGCCCATTTTAGGGACTCGTGGGAATTCAGAAAATAGGGAAGTTGCCATGAATTGGGATGGCGGGGAGGAGGCAAGTTTTGCCAAGCATTTTGGTTGGCTACAAAGCAAGTATTCCTTGCCTTCCTAGCTGCTTATCAAAACCCTCCATAAAAACCAGAGTCAAGTATTTTGTCAATGGAATAGCCAAAGTACAAAAAACCCTAAATGAACAGGCAGCCTGGAAAATCTGTGGAACGGACAGGATTAGCTATGTAGTTGGAGATGATTACTTGTAACTGTAAATTACGGGCAATAAGAACACTTTGCCCTTGTACAAAATCCTGTAAAGGAAAGCCCTGAATAAGAGGTTTACAGCTATGAGCAAAGGGCATCTCTTGGACGGTACTGTGAATTGGGAAATTGAGTCACAGGTGTAATGAGCAAAAAAAGAAAAAAAGTACACCAGATATGTAATTTTATCTTATAAATCTTCCCCAGGTCCATTATATTTATAGTGGTGACACTGCTATGTAAGTCAAATTCAACTGGTTGACTTGCTGTCTTTGCAAGTGGAGAGATCCACAGCTGCCAAGCTGCAAAAGGGAGTTGCAAGCTGCAGTCTGTCCATGATGGAATTGAGGGCAGCTCTTCTGGTAGCAGACACATCTAAACCGAATATCTCTCAACTATTAAAAATGCACATTCAAGCATAGACTGCAATGTGATTCATTATTCTATCACTTTGTTAGTCTAATGGAGCGAGACCAGCTGTTACTGAGTCTCTGAATACCTGAAACAAAACTGTTCTGAGTAACATGGAGATAATATCAGAACTGCAAACAGAATTCACGGTGCCACATTAATTGGAATATAGGTGTTCCGAGAGCTGAACATACTCTTGTGGCCTGTAAACATTTGTTGAGTAGCTAAAATATCAGCAATATACTAAATTGGTAATGCATCTGCTTGTAGTGTCTAGCAGAGATCACATAATTAATTGTCAATCATAATTTGCTTTCATTTCAAAGTACTGTACTTAGCTTCATTGAGTGGGGAGGCCTCGATGCTGCCTTTTAATGTTGTTGTACAGACTGGAGTGTGACACAAAAATACTTTGATGACTGGTTTAATAGTGTGAATTTATTCAAGTTGGATTACCTATAATAGATTTCCATACAGTAAAAAAAAAGAAAGATGTTTAAAGATATTTAGGCTAGAGATTAGGAGGAAGTTTTTCACAGAAAGGGTCATTGGGCATTGGAATAGGCTGCCCAGGGAGGTGGTTGATTCACCTTCCCTTGAGGGGTTTAAGGCACGGGTAGTCGAGGTGCTGAGGGGTGTGGGTTAGTGTTTGATAGGAATGGTTGGACTCGATGATCTGATGGGTCTCCTCCAACCTGGTGATTCTATGATTCTATGTGCCCAGTCCACTAGAAATCATTACCAGTTTTTTTCTTATACCCCCTCTTCTAGTTCCAGGTTTAAAATATAAAAATACTAATAAATCTGTATAACATAATCAGTGTCACTGCAAGTCTTGGTCCTTCCTCCCCTGCTCCGCTACCGGAGCGGATGTTGCTAACCCCTGAAAAGGGAATCTTTTCTCTGCTCCTGGGGTACAGGCCAGTCCTGACAGCTGGGGGCAGTGGTCTCCAAAGTCCAGCACGTGCACCCTCCAAGGAGGTACACAAGATGATCCAATTGAATGTAGAAAGAAAATACTGGAACCCCAGTATTAGAAATATTTCATTGATAAATAAATATAAATATAGTGAGGGTGCATGCTCAAAGGGGGTGTGGCAATCAAAAATGTTTGGAGACCACCGGTTTACTATTTGATGGGCTTGTTACTGTTCCAGGGGCTTTTGTGTTTAATTTGTTGCACTCTGCTGCAGGCTTTGTTTTTCCTGTGTTATTACTGTATCTGAAACCAAATCAAAAAGTCCTTCTGATCTGGTACAGTGTTGAAGGGGTATAAATGGAAAAGAAGCACAGAGAAAATTAGTGCGGTCCAAGTGTAACCTTTTCATCTGCAAAAATGTTGCATGAAATGGAGCTTGAGTGTGAAACAAGATATTTACTGGGATACACAGAAGGAGTGGGAATATTTGCAGGTTGCTCAGCACAAAGATAGTTGCTTTCCATCACAGCAGCTACTCTGGCTCACCATAAAACATTCCTGTCCCAGCTCAGAGAAGCTTCATAATTCACCATTCCCAGGGAGCTTGGTAAGGGGGAAAATGGTCTTTCCCATTGTTTTTGAGTGGTTCTTCTCATCCCTGTTTTTCTAAAAATAGAGGCCACTTGACTCCAGGGGGAAGGAGCCAGGAACATAAACATGGCACATCCAGCAGCTGTGAAGAGGGGCTTTAGTGCCTGGGGATGAAGAGTAACATCATTTCCCTGGGAGGCAAGCACCTCTTAACACCAGCTGTTCTCAAGACTGTAGAAGCTTATCTAGTAGTGTCCTTATTGTATAATTTCAATAGGTGCAGCATCCTAATAACATGGGG